>PVIY010007263.1:0-82909 GCA_004026745.1 Myrmecophaga tridactyla | reverse complement strand
AAATAAAATAAATATCTGAGATTAGGAACATATTGAAAAGCAGAATTTGCATTGTAAAATACTATTAGTTAACTGGGGAACAGGATAATAGGAAATATCCAAACTGAAACCAGAGAGGAAAACAAATTTAAAAAAGGAGCATAGTCTGTGTATAGAGAGTATAGTAAAAGTCTAAAACATTTGTAAGTGGAGTTCCAGAGAGGTGATAGTGGAAAAGAAGCAGAAGAGTAAATGGGATAATAATTTCCCAAAGCTAATAAAAATAGCAACATGGAGAGTCATGAAGGTAGGTGGAACCAAAGTTTGATAAATAGAAAGCAAAGCACAATTAAATGGATCATAGCAAACCTCTGAAAATGAAAAACAATATTTCAAAACAACTTGAGAGGAAAAATTCATATTACCTTCAAAAGATGAGCCCAAAGACAAATGGCTAAAATTTTAACCAAAATAATGAGTCAAAAGAATATGGAAAGTCTAAAATTATTACAACAAACACGCTATACCAGATATCTGCACTCATTATACATTTTCCTGAACTAAATAAGTTGCAAGCCAAAAAAGAAAAGCTGAGATAACATGTCACCAAACAGTGTTGTGCTATCAGAAATTCCAAACACCAAGTTCTGCTTTGATTCAAATTGAACTTCTCCATTTAAATAGCAGAGTGATCTTTGTTTGCAAATTAAAGAATCTCTCTGTATTTCAGCTTCCTTACCTGTGAATGTGAAATTAAATTAATGATTATTTAGTAGGAGTGTTTAGAGGACTGATTTTGTTTTACTTCATTCATGAGGCTTATTATTATTTCTAGGACACAAAATATCTTTGATAAATTATTTTATCAATACTAAATATACAACTCCTCAATACCCTGTCCTATTTATGAGGGCATAGTATTTCATTGTTGAGTGGATAAGCTACCATCAATGAAGCAGAATTTTATGTGGTCCTCAGGTGGCAGCAATTGAGAATTAATATAAATTTCTTCCTTGCTATTAATCTCCATTTTCCTAATTACTAAATTCATAATACTGGTCAAGTTATGTTACTATATTACAGCTCCAAATCAGTACCTGTGAAATGTACATATTATTTGTATCTAAATCTCATGCTTGCTGTAAGTTGGAATTTAGTAATTGTATATTTAGAGATTAACATAGCACTGGCACATAAAAAGCCCCCAATGGATGTCATCTTTACAGTAGTATTCTTAATCTATTTTCTGTATTCTGTAAAGAATGCAAATAATGCTATAAAAATAAATGCGGTATATATGTGCAAGTTTTCATCCATAATCAGTTCCTTCAATTAAGATATTATACTTGGAACTCTGTAGTCAAATGATATTAACATTTTAAGATTATATGCATCATCAAATTGCCCTTTAATCAATTAATGGCAACTTAAACTCTCCTATGAATTTATAAAGCAGCATATTTACACAGATCCCTGAGAACAACGTATAAAAGTATTACTATGGTCATATAAATTTTTATATGTTTTATAGCTGAAAAGAAATAGTTTACAAACATTTTCTCCCTTAAATGTTTCCTCAGATGTTAAAATTTGCTAAATCACTAGCATTATTTCCTATAATGTAATCAACGAACATATTTAAAAAGTAATATTCTAGCAGAACTTAATATAAAAATATTGGAAAACTAATTAAACATGCCACAAACAACTGTTGTGATTTGCTGATGATTGTCTGCATGAAGTAACGATTATTACACTGATCTTTACTGGTTAGTAAGCACCCAATTTATTTCAATTGAATAACAATGATTTGTATGAGTAATTATCTTAGGATAGTGCTGCTGTTAACTTCTTTAAACTTTTCACTTAAATTTTCCCCCATTAATGGACGAATTATGATTGCTTTTATTACCAAATAAAAGAATGACAGATAGCTGTGGTTTTGTTCCCTGTATTTTCTATTTAATGAACGACAAAATGAAATCAATTTAAAATTAATTTTAATGGAATTTTCTTCCAATGTGGGAATCCCTTTAGACTGGTCCTAAAATATGAATTCCAAAATTTATTTTTTGTCATACTTACCTGCATGCTACCACTTCTGTTCGAAGACACATAATACACTGTTTTCAAATATTTAAATGCAGCTCAAAGGCCAATGAAGTCCTAACTTTTGATAAAAATAACCAAGTTTACTTTAGATATTTCAGTGCTATTTGCTTTCCACCTATGTAAGTCATTTCCAGTAGGAACACAAAGCGTCTCAATGTCTCTTTGTACTTTAGAAGGAAAACATTCAATTAACCGAGTTTCTTTTTTTTATAAAGTATACTAAATATTTTAATTCATTTTTTAAAAAATTAAATTATTAGATATTTTTCCATGTTGTTAACAGACTGAGTAGTACTAAGTTAAGTATTTGAATATGCCTTCATAAATTCCAGCAAATAAAAGAAGTACAGAGAAAAGAGAAGTATATACAGACATATTGGATATTTTAATTAAAACCATTATTTAATAATCAACTGTGTGTTATTCAAATCTATAAAAAAGACTTTCTGAAAAGATTAAGAACATTTGATATATATATATATATATATGATGCATTTACTGTCCTTTAGTATCACCAATCTTTCTGAATAGTCTATTAGAAAAAAATTTACTTAGAGTACTAAAGATTTAAAATGGAAATATAAATTCAGGGTAATCTCATTTTCCTTTCAAACTAAGCTTCACTTATAGGTAAATAAAAATTAAAAGATGTAAAAAATCTTTGAAAATTAAAATTTAATTAAGTAGAATATAAAAATCAGGAAGGGAACACATTTGAGGTGCTTTAGGGACTTCATGTTCAATGTCTAATTCATATATACAAGGATAAGCTTTCAAAAGGCAATTGTGAGCTTGGGCTAAGAAGGCAGCATAGAGAATTTTAGGTTATGGTCCATACTCTAGGGCAGCCATTTGTTTTTAAGAAGCCCATTAAAGCAATCTGCTTCTCCATTTTCAACTCTGCCTCTGGTAGGGATAGAAATAGGACCAAATGAGAGGCTAAATAACTAATCAAATGGTGGGGATAGTCCCCTAAAAGGCAGATCTTTCCCAAGTAAAGGAGGGGCAGGGCTCAGTGCAAGTGGAGGCTGTCCTTCAGAGAATCTAACTCCCAGGGGCAGGGATATCAGCAATGGTTTCAAACATGCAAAGATTCAAAAGGCAGAGCTCAGCCTGTCTGAAATGCGCCCCAGCAAGGACTGAAGTGGGACTTGCTTAAGAGGCACTGTGGCTTTGTTAGCCTTCAAGGAACAGGGGGTTGAAGACAAGCTCCTTCCCAAGAAAAGTATGGGCAAGACCTACAGACAGTGGCTGTTATTTGGAGAACTCAGTCTCCAGGGGCTTGGAAAATAGCAGAAGTTTTCAGCTATCCCCCCACATCCTATATCTCAAACACTCCACGGCAAGGGTAGAGTCATCTGAGAATTAAAAACAAGCTACCATGGTAGGCCTGTGGGATCAGTGGGCTGAGAAACACCATCTGCTGGGCATGATGACATAAGCACAGAATTTGGAGGCATCGCAGGGGAAAGACTAGCATCCTGCTGGTCTCATCACCAGGGCACTTTGATATTGAACTACATCCTTCATGAGGCCTGGACCTGTGTGTCTGAGAAAAACTAATTGGGTTAAATCTTCCCTGGGGGACTTTCCTCCCAGAATCAGCCATCTAGGTAAAAGTTGCTAGAGGTAAGTAAAGGATTACTAAAAAGATAGAGAGACAAAAAACAAACACACACACACACACACACACACACACACACACACACACACACAAAGATTGACATTCCCTGAGGAAAGAGAGGGAAGGAAAAGCTTTCTCCTGGAGTCAAAAGAACTGCACAAAAGGGCAACCTCAAAAATCATTCCATAGGCATTGGGAAATAATCAGAAAAATAAGAATTGAAAAAATTCTGATCAGAAGCTAGGGTATTATTGTGTGTGTGTATATACATATATAAGCCTATTCTGATATAAAATAAATACAAATTCATGTATAAATTGTAGTAAAACTTACATAATTCAAATATCTTTGTTTTAAAAATTCATGACATAAGGATATCCTGGCTCCTTATGTTGAAAATCTAAATTACAATAGGATATTTATAGCTAAATATATGTTCTTAGAGCTTCAAAATTAGTAGAAATTTTCAGGTACCACCTTTTATATATTTCATTGAAAATTAGCATTAAACCTTTCATTCTGGTCTGTGGGTAGTGTGAATGGTTTTGAGGCTGGAAGTCAGGTATTTTAAACAGAGTTTATTTTCTATGTAATATGCATGAGCTATATGTGACTAAAGTTACTGGAATTAATATGGGAGAAAGTCCACACATTTTCTTTTTGTAGTTATAAAATTTAAATCTTTAAAAAGGGCAGAAGTGCAATAATATATAGGTTTTCATTTAATGTGCTATTTAAAATCAAGTGTTATTTAAAACTCATGCAGAATTTTCTTAATTATTCTGCAAGAGACTTGGAGGTCTGCATGAATGAGATGGCATTTTACAAGTTTGGTAATTTAAATTATGTTCACATTCCTAAATTATGTTTGATAAACCTAATTGTGTGAATGTAAATTATCTAAACAATATATATGATGATACCATATTCCTCATTGCTTAAACCACAGCAGTGAGTATTCCTTGCTAGACTCCAAAGTTAATCTCATTACCTTCACTGTAAATAGCATGTGCTTATATTCCCGAGCTTGGAAAGGCTATTCAATAAATTGACAACATAAGTAGACCTGTATTTAAAGCCCCAAATCTGTTGAAATCTTAAATCTCAATTGAAAAATGCAATACTCAAAACTCCCATAAGTCACTGAAGTGAAGGAGAAAAAGGAAAGTAATAGAATTTCTCCTAATACCTAGTATTCATCTAGGTAACAGGCAGAATAAGAATGCAAGCTACTCAGCTCTGGAGCAAATCAGAATGTTCATGGGATATAGGTGATATTTTAGTCCTCTTAGATGACATCATAGTCAAGGATATGGACACACCCTGTCATGCAGTCATACTCCATCTATAAGACTTTCTGCATAGTTCTTCTGACCAAGGGACAATAGTTCCTGGAGAACTATACACATATTCAGTATTGCAATACATAATTCCTTACAGTAGCTGAGTTGGAGCACAAATTTTCTATTGCCCTGGAATGGTTCAAATTATACTCATTAAGTTATCTTCTTGGCCAGTATCCTCTAAGCACAGCACCTAAAGGGGCCAAAAATAATCTAATCTTTCCTCACAATAATATCAGATAATTAAAAGACAATGCACGCAGAATCTCCAAAATGTTTTATATATTCTTAATAAAAACAAAAATCCAAATTTTACTAACAAAATTATTTTGAACATTTTACTAAAAACCTTGACTTATCTCTTCCTTTCAAGAGGCCAAAACTCAAATCCAGACTTCACCACGTGGACTAATATATGCATGCCTTTTGCATGCATTAATGTTTATTCAGTTGGAATAGGCATTTCTACTACAGAAAATTTATCTCCTTAAAACGTTAGATCATCGTACTTTAGCTCTAGCCCATTCCAAAGATCTTTCTGCCTAATTGTACTGCTCAGAATCAGATGTTTCAAGAAAGAGCTTTAGACCCTATTCCAAAATGTGCAGCCTTTCCCCCTTAGGAGCTATGTTCCTGTTTTGTGGTAAATTGTTTAATGATTTTTCCACAGTACACAGATATTTTGTATCTGTGTATTTGCTGAAAACAAATAACAGGCAAGTACCACAGAAATCCGATTGATTTTATAATTTCAGGGGAGACCAGAGCATGTTGGGACAAACCAGTGACAAGAAAGCCCTTTGAAAACACTGTGCTATATAAAAAACTATCTTGCTTAATACCAGTATCATAGAAGCCCTTGGTTATATTCAGATAGTTATTAACTATGTTAGCACTGATTCAAAATTCTGAAAATGCCCAACCACAATCACATTTCTATCAGCAATAATCAGAGTGAAAAATGATAACTATTTGCATTGGGTTATCTACCAAATATTTCATGAACCAACTTAAGTATGTCCTTAAATGTTACCAGAATCCTCAAGAATAAATATTGTAAAAGACAAAACCATACTTGTAGATTTATTTTATATTGCTTTTTTGCTGATTATTACTCATCTCAACTGCAGTGTAATATTCAAAATATCATATACTATCATTTGTATGAATCTATAAAAGTAAAATTTGCAGATTGATAGTAGTTTATAGGTTTCTTGAGGCCAGGGGAGAGTGTGGGGGAAGACTGACCTGCTTAATGGGTATAAAGTTTCTATTTGAGATGATAAAAAAGTTGGGGCAATACATATTGGTGATGGTGGCACAATACTCTGAATGTAATTACTATTATTGAATTATACCTTTGAAAGTATACTACAAAAACGTTTTAAAAATGTGTTGATGTCTCCCAGTACAATATTTTAGTTATCTACAGCATATC
Organism: Myrmecophaga tridactyla; assembly: GCA_004026745.1. Lineage (NCBI taxonomy): Eukaryota > Metazoa > Chordata > Mammalia > Pilosa > Myrmecophagidae > Myrmecophaga > Myrmecophaga tridactyla. The sequence continues at coordinate 76,413 of PVIY010007263.1, read as the reverse complement.
TGGATGATTTTTACCTAAAACAAATTCAGAAAATTCCAACAATTTTAGACTGAAAGCAAATAGTTAAATTTGCAAAAATTTTAACAAGTCATGCTGCTTTCCAAATCCGATATCCTGTGTAATTAATAAATCCACTAAAGAAATGATTCAATAAATAAAAACTTACCTGTGATATATTTAACATACATAATATTGTATTTTAGGGCACAGAAGTTGGCATGGAGGAAATGAGAGTCACCGAGTTAAGCTACTCCCCCTTAAGGGATTCAGACTCCAGCGGAGAGGTCAATGCACGCGCTCACAAAACAGTTGCATCTTTTTCAGAAATGTCATGAAGGATTTGCATCTGAAAAACAGCCTAGAGAAGAATAAGAATGTCCTAGTCTTCTAGCAAATGACCATATGTGATAGAGCTTATCAGTCATTTGAAAGATATGTTGCAACATACTTCAAGTTGGAGTATCAATATATTCAAGTGAAGATCAGTCAGGCATAGATTAACAGCCATTGTTTTATTATGTATATTAATTTTTATTAGACTTGTAATGAGAGTTATTTGTATGGCCAAATGATGAGTGTTATTTTGCTTTCAGCTAAACACCTCTTATATTGAGCCATTTGGCATATTGTAAGAATTATCTGTGGATAACAAAAGACAAGGGCAATTTCTTTATATGGTGAATTTGAAATAAAATGACATAAAAATAACAGTACTATTTGTAAGGCTAGGGCCCTGTTGTACAGGGTGATGTTTGGAAGAGTTATCAACTCCGTACCTTCACATTTCTTATGGTGAAGCACTGAAGCATACTGTTAAGACTTAATTGGAAGTAATTGGTTCAATATATTGATGTTTTTAGTTCTTGGCATGGCCAAAGATGCTGCATTGATTCCTGAGCTGGTCAATTGAGTGTAAATGTCATGATGTGCTTTTATCCAAGAGAATTATATAAATCTGATTTATGTTATGTATGCTTTCTCATGGATATGTTTGGCAAGCACTGTTCTAATCCCCCATGAGTCCACTGATAAGCAAATTCAGAGACTTGGATCTCTAATACATAAAAGCTTCTCCTGATTTTCCTTATTGTGTCAATGAATTAGTAACCCATTCAATAACAGGCACAAATCAGGGATTTAACCTAGATTCCTTTCTCTCCCTTATCTCTTTTATGAAATTATACTTCAATATTTTTGCACTTTACTCTTAGAAAGAGACACTTAATATCTTTACATCTCTTGTCCTGAAGATACCTGATTATATGACCTCTATTTCCACATGTCACTTCTCCATGCTTAGGAATATTCTAATTGGTGAGATCAGCAAAATGATGCTTTCCTATGTCCTTTCCTCTTCCACCTCATTCTTGAGACTCCTGATTTCCTACAGGCAACTGCATTGTGGCTTACTTTCAACCAAGTATAAAGCTTGTGCAGGGAATGTTCAGTGACTGAGAGAAGACTAAGCTAAGGAATAATAAAGACAGCTATCTTAGAAAGTATGACATCATTAGGGTGCACAGAAGATCTGCATCTGCTATAGAAAGTTATATTATTAAGTTGACATTTTGAACATTGTCTTCCTTTTGCATCATATCCCTCACTCCCCGGGAGGACCTCGTGTCTTCAAATACCATCTAAATGCTGATGACTCCTGCATGTTAACTTCCAGCCTTATTTTACCCTCAGAAATCTAGACTCATTATCCAACTCTTAGTAGCTTAGGTATATAGTAGGAAATTCATTCATAATGCTCCCAAAGACAATTTTCGATTTTATTTCCAATAAAACAACTTTTACTTCAAAATTCCCTATGTCAATTATACTAATCTCCACTTCTTTATTGGCTATGACAAACTTGAAGTCATTCTTGACTTCATCTCCATTTCATGTAGTCAGCCCATCCAACCCATCAGCAAATCTTATGAGAACTTCCTTTGAAAAAAATGTATAGCTTTAATATTTGTCACTATGTCTTTTGCCTTACTCTAATCCAAGCCACTACCATTTCCTCCCTGGGCCATTTTAATAAACTATTCATAGAAATCTAAGCTTCCATCCTTGCCTACTAACAAACTATTTCAAAAACTTTCTAAAAAGTTTGCAATCTCAGTATTACATGAAAGTCCTCATAACTTTATTTAAATTCTTATTTTATTTGGTCACTTGCTTTCTCTATTACCTTTTATTCCATCCCTTTTTACATGAAGTCATTCACCTATAGCCTAAAAGTATAACTATATTTTGTTTTCTTTTGTTTTGTTTCATACATGTTTGGTCATGCTTCATATCCATTGTCCTTGTTGAGTCATCTTTTTAGGACACTCTGTCATTGATTGTTTATGAGGGAATTGTTTATTCCCTCAATTCTCTTATGTCTCTGTTTAAATACCATCTTCTTTGAGAGAGTTTTCCCAATAACCGTATATAAAAATAACTTCCACGACTTAATTTATCTTTCTTTTATTTTTCTCTCATCAGCTTAATAAATATGCTGAAATTCTTTTGTCTCCCCACCCTCTTTCTAAAGTGTTGTATCTGTTTTAGCAAAAGCTTTGTTTTATCATAGACACATCATTTCAAGTAGAGTTTGTCACATAGTAGGTATTTAATCAGTGTTATTAAGTGAATAAATGTATTCTTGAGGGAATGGCAAGGTTCTTATGTATTGGGAACTGGCAGACCCCACTATTCCCTATAAATTTCTTGTAAATGCCCTCTACCCACAGACCAGGTTCACTCCTTCAGAGGCCATCAGATACAACTATTATTACAGAATCCTAACATGTTTTCAGCTTTTAGCCATGATTTGTGGAATCCATATTCATATTAATCAAATAATATAAATGGTTGGATCAAATAATCAACAAATGGGCCTGCAAGAAAATTTTGTTAAAGTTTCAGTAATTCCCTAATTAAATTCTTTATGCATAAAATTTGGATTAAAATGCAAGATCCTCTTTTTTCTTTACTTTGTGGCTCTTTATGCCCTGGCTGCTATGTGGTTTTCAGCCTTTTTATTTTGTGTATGTTTTCCTCATACTGTAATACTAACAAAATGTAATTGCTTGTTCTGATCCTCTTTCTTGTAGTTTGCATTTGTTTCCATTCATCTTTCTGGTACAATTTTCCATTCATCTCTCAGGTCTCAAGTCATATTACATCTCAGTAATCCTTCCACTTTCCTCAATTCTCAAATAAACAAAATATATGCATTAAACAACACTACATGCTAGCACTGAGTTGGCTATTTTTCCTGTAATAAATAATCCTATAGAAAGGGTGTTATATTTTACTAAGGAAGAAAATGGAAGCACTGAGAGGAAAGATCATAAAGTTACAAAGTGTTGGGACTATCAGTCAAACTCTGCCTGATTCCAAAATTACTTGGTTCTTTTCATTACAGAGCATGGCTCTCCATAAAATTTGCTCTACATTATGGCATTCATAAGACACTGTTATTCATTGGTATATATAATATTCACAGTACTGCAGAGATAGCTAGATAAGGATTTAAAATGGATATCGGATATAGTTAAATATTTGCACTATTTCAAAAATTCATGTCATAATGATGTCAAGAGTGTCCCTAAAGATCATGAGCTCTTTAGGAAAGGAGGGAAATAATCATTATGAATATGATATTAATACAAACATCCTGAAGAGCCAGAGAGAGAATAATGATTTCTTTACAAAACATTAAAAGCATTCTGGCCATCACTAACACGTTTAGTGCATTTGTTTTCAATCTAATCTTTGGTTCCATGGCAGTCATTAACAAGACTTGGAAATTCCCTTAGAAATGAAATTGCAAATGAAATTTTCATTTTAATATTGCTCCTGAGTAGCCAAAATTAGAATGCTAATTATAGAAGTACTAATTAGAACTACAGCATTTCTATACATAAAACATATTTTTTAGAAGAAGTGTAAAGCATATTTTCAGTTAGATATGAGCATTATGTAGAATATAATCCTAAGTATTATTTTTGAATTTCTCTAAAGCGACATAGAAATGTTAGGAGAAAAAATGAAAAGTGTTATTTGGCTCAAGCTACACATAGAAATGTTGGGGAAAAATGCAAAGTGCCATTTGGCTCAAGCTATTTTCTATTTAGAGAGGAAGCATAATACTACTTCTCCGCATATTTAAAAGTCTTTTCCCTTGGTGGAAATCATTTAAATCCCTAAAAAAAAAGTACATTTCAATTTGGGGGGTTTATAATTAGCTTTGCATTATATACACATTTTCAGTAATCAAATCCTAACTTGTGTAACAGAGCATCAATTTGTTTAGAAAGCATTGTTTATAGCGAATATATCTCTTTAGGCAATGCATACTTGAACATAGGATCCTAACAGACAAAAGAAGCCTGTTGGGAAATTTAAAGCCTTATTATTCTTACAACCATGACACTATAACACCATGCTCTGTGCAATGCTGATTTATAAGTCATGTTATCTCTTTTTTAAAGCTTTAATTGAGCATGAACTCCGGGGATAATGTTTAACTTGTTTCAGATGTGTATTAAAATGCTGAGCTGCAGCATTTATAAACTGCTTTGATAATAATTTTGTCTCAAACTATGGTAACTATTAGACTAAAACTATGTGTTTATTTTAAAAAGCATATTTCATATGTATAGCATTTATCAAAAATTGTAAAATAAATAAATAAAAATGAAGACATACATCAGCAATATCCTAAAATATCATCTGCAGGAAACTATTACGTCAATACCATTTTCAAAGAGACCACTTATTAGAAGACAAAAAGAAAAATACCAGCCAAAACTTGAAATATAAAATATGACTCTAGGAGGAGTTATGTGTATATAAAGCAGAGAATAGGGAGTTAATTTCTTTCCATTACCATTTAAAGAGGAAAAAATAAAGAATTCTAAAACTAGATGAAAGTGAATTCTTTATTTTAACTGTGAAGTGTATTTAAATGATCATCCTTATATCTGTAGGAAATTAAAGATAGAAAATGTATTAATACACATAGGTTGTTACTAAAATTGCATTTGATTTTATTTTGATTTATATTCAAATTAAAAATATGATATAGATTTATTTGATTTTCTTCCAGTGGGAAAAATGCAGAGGTTAATTATCTCAGGATCTAAATGTCTTTCTTCATTTTAATTCTTATCTTATTTACTACAATCAAAATCTTCCTTTCCAACACATAACATTATATCAGATGAAAACACACTCTACATTTTTTCTTTTTTGAATGATGTATGGTGGGGGTCACATTACATTCTTTCTCCATGTGAGTATCTTATTATTGCAACATCTTTTTGTTAAATTTTGTTTGTTTGCATGTTTGTTTCTTTTGTTTTCTTGTTTCTTGGGAAATGCATAGCCTGGGAATTGAACCCAGGTCTCCCTCATGGCAGATGAGAATTCTACCACTGAACTACACTTGCACTTCCCCACACTCTACTCTTGAATCAAGTGATGAAACAGTTATTAAAGTAACACATTTCATAGCATGTTTTATCAAATTTATCATTGACCAACATGATCATTATTGTCCTATGTGCTGGCATCAATAAGAAAACCTTAGCTAAGAATAAGAAGACTTATCTACAATTGATAGTGCTCAAACAGAAAAAAAGCAATTTTCCAAGACTATGTAGAGGGAAAATTCAACTTTTAGGGGAATGAAATGTTCATAAAGTCATATTTCAGCAACATTAAGCATATGCATAATTTCAGATTTCACTGTAAATTTTTCAAGTGCATTGAACAGTTTTAGCCTTGTAAAAACATGTTAGCTGATTTTGCATTTAATTTTAAGTTTCCCAAAGATCATAGTGATAATATACTCTTATTTGACACCAAAAGCATTCACAAGAATGAGTAAGGGGTCTCAGAGTGAGTTCTATCTCCCATCTATGACAGATATAAAATCTTTGCCCCTAACACTTGATTAATAACAAATCACAACAACTGTGATGTTATAAAATACTCAATTATTTATTCAATTGATAAGCATGCATTTCCATATATTTGATTGACAATTTAGACTAAATTTCTATCTGCTTACCATCCATGTCAATTGGCAGAAGTAAACATGCCACCAAGTATTCTTTGAGCCAGTTTTAGCCCAAGTATTTCATTATTGCACATAGGATTCATGTTCAATGAATCACTGATGGATCTAAAGTAATGGGAATTTAAATATATTAATATAAGCTTTGGACTTTCATTGTTTAGTCTCTTTCTCACTAAAAAAATACATGTAAATTTCTGTTTTGGAGAAATAAATTTATAGCTGGTCCAGTCCTGGAAAAATGTAGAAAATGACAACTGGAATCTCTTGTTTGCCTGGATCTACACAGAAATAAATAATATATGGTTACAACATTTGAAGATTTGGAGGTTTAAAAACACAACAATAAACTAAATACCAAATACCAAACACTAAGTGTACATTTTTTGCAGCAGCATTCATATAGTAGAAGAAACAGAATAACTAAGAACTCTAGGTAGAAAAGAGTATGCCATATTCAAGAAACTACAGTTATCTCTGAAGAAAAGAAAGGAAAATTAAAATCAATTCATTACAGATAATCAAATTCTTTCCTTCACTTTCTTTCTTCAATCTTGTGTAATTCTAATAATAAAGTTCTCAGACTTGTCCTATCTTTACCAAATGGTCAATGATTTCAACACTCATAGTTGCAGAACATCTATCAGCATTGTTGCTGTGGTAGACTATTATGAATTATTTTCCTGACTTTCTTTACATAGGAGATGATCACACTTGAATAGCTGTTTATATTAAGATTGATGATGTGACTAACTCAGACCAAAGAGATATGACTGCAAGTAACACTGGAAACATTCAAGAGCTCGTACCTGACTCTTTGTATTCTCTTCCTCCTCCTGCCTCAAGCAGTGGCATTCCAGGTAGTGGAGCCTATGTCATCTTAGAAGTTAGAAGATATTAGGTATAAAAGTCCTGGGCAAAAGGGCAATGAAAATGCAACATCTTTACTTGTTTTTTGTTTGTTTGTTTGTTTTGTTTTTAACATAGGTGAGCACCAGGAATTGAACTCGGTTCTCCAGCATGGCAGGCGAGAATTCTGTCTTTACTTGTTTTTAAGCACTGATATGGTAATTTTTACTACAACATACCCTAGTCTTTTCTGACTAATACAGCCACTACTGCTATTTTGGATACTCATGAAACATTTATGCTCTTTTAATCTGTGCCTAATTATGCTTTATGTCTTATGTATGTCATTGTTTCATTTTTGCTTTCTCTTGTGCTTTGGCTTACATTTGCTCTTAGGGAAAATTTTCTTTCTTTTTCTTCAACTAAGAACATAAAAAAAGATAAGTTTGTTTCCTTTCCATCATTGTAAAGTTAATCTTTTGTTTGTGACATTGTTATTAAATAATATACCATCAGTTTTTACTCTTGTCATTTTAGTATTCCATTAGTTATTGGCTCATCAAATACCATTGACTCTATATATGGAAAGGAATATCTTCTTGTTAGAGGAAACACCTTCATCAGGAAGAAAATATATATTGATACCAACACCTTAAATGAGCTAAATTAAAAAGGCAAAATAAGACTCAAACCATCAGATCTGAACATATAAAGATAGAGTAACTTAATTATAGTAGAAAGAAGTGAAAGTCAAGAAATTTACTTAAGTAATGATAGTTTCATTTGTATTTAAATATGTGTGTGTGTGGTGTATTTGGGTCTGTTATGCTTATTACAAAAATAGTTTGCAAAATAAAATGTTGCATACAATTATTTGTAATAAGAAACATTTTTTTTTGTTTAACCTGGCATTTTCAACCCCACAAAAATGTGATTTTTCAGCCTCACTTATGCCTGAGAGGTTATATGTCACAATCCTGGAGATTGAAACATAAATTATTTTCGTCTTTCCCTTCTTCGTTATTCCTGTGTAAATCATGAATGTGAAGCCTAGAGGTTCAAGAGTAATCTGGAAACACCAAAAATAAAGTTAATGGCCAATTGCTAATAATGACAGAAAATAAATAATATTGGGATATTGGATATTTATATACACATTTATATACATCTCATTTTTTCTAGACTAATGAAGAAAGAGTTGAAGTAGTTATACCTAGAGAGTGGGGTTGAAGCATAAGTGTGAAATTATACCTTGGTTTATATTTTATATTTTCACTGCTGGGTTTTGAATGTTAACACATATGTGTATATATATTAAATGTATATGTGTTTATATAGCTGCCTGTTTGTATATGTAGGTATATATAATTTTACTTAGTTACTTTAAATCTACTTCAATTCACTTAAATGCTCTCTCCTTGGCAAGAAGCAATATTCAAAGCATAAAACAACAAAGTAACCCCAGCTCACCTCTCCTTAAATTATTAAAGCTATAGGAAGTACTTAAAAATGCAAAAATTCAGAAAATATCATGTTAGAAAGAATGTGACTCTCTCCCCAGAAAACTAAATGTATAAGAGCCTCATGCACCTAAGAAATGGCTGTGGAAGCTATATGATCATACTTAGACTAATGTTTAAATCCTAGGATGATACTGATGTAATAAAATTAGCAAAAAGTTAAAAGAGAAGGCTCAGGTAAAGAGAAGAGTAAAATAAGATTTTTATTTACCTCACAGAGAATAACTGAGTTTCAAATAACATCTATAACATCTGTGCTAGTTTGAAAATGTTGTGTACCACAGAAAAACCCTTTCCTTTAATCCTGATGCAGTATTGTAAGGTGGAAATCTTTCATTGGATTATTACCATAGAGATTGACCCACTCAATTGTGGTTGTGAACTTTTGATTAGATGGAGATGTAACTCCACACATTCAAGGTGGATTTTGATTAGTTTACTAATGCTTCAAAATCAGAAATATTAGGGGGAAAACTCAGATGCTTGGAGAACAGTTGCCTCAGAACCGACAGAGACACAGACACTTAGAGATGGTTGGAGTGCCAACAGAGTGAGCAGATACCTAGACACAGATATTTGGAGAAGCACAGCCCAGCAGATATTGCCATGTGCCTACCCATAAGACGCTATGCAAGCCAGAACCCAGAGTTGTGTCCTAGAGGAGCTAAGTGAAGGCCCACAGTAGCTTAGAAAGGAAACCACTGTCACCAGAAGCTGGAAACAACAGAACCAGGGTCACAAACAGATGCCAGCCACATGACTTCCTATGTGACAGACCTTGGCCTTCCTTGAGTCAAGGTATCTTTCTCTGAAAACCTTAGTTTGAATATTTTTATGGCTTTAGAACTGCAAACTTGTAACTTAAAACTTTCCCTTTTAAAAAGTCTTTCAATTTCTGGTGTACTGCTTTCTGGCAGCATTTAACAAACTATAACCTCATTTACTTTTAAAATTTGTTAATAAGCCTAATCATATCTAAGAGTATATAGCTCTCAAGAAGACAATACTACCGAATAAAATTAGATGCTAGAAGAGAGTTGTGCAGAAGGTAGGAAGATGGGACAAGATAATGTTGTGATTATTATAGTAGAGAACCAATAAACATTGGGTAAGAATGAAGCTCACATTTAAAGCAAAATTCAGCTATACTTTGGATATGACACACACAAATATGATTAGAAGGACTAAAAGTAAAAGGTTGGATAAAAGAATGCCAAAGATAAGGGAAAGTAATACTTGTGATTGTAATAGTCTACAAAGTAAATTTCTAGGCAAAAAAAAAAAAACATTCTAAATGAGACAGATTTCCTAGGCCTCAATGCATAGCAGAATTGTAATAGCTAGAAAAGCTGTGTGCAGGATAGTTTGGCAGGAATCATTGCAAGTTGAAATATAGAAAGGCACATGTAGGAAATAATGATCCTCATGTATACCTAGATAGATCAAATAGATAAAAAAAATGTTTATGGGCATGAGAGAAGTAAACAATACAAAAAGGAAAGGTAGATCTTAAAAATATCTATCAGGGCGGGCAATGGAGACCCAGTGACAGAGTTCTCGCTGTCATGCCAGAGAAAAGAAAAGAAAAAAAATATATATATATCAAATCAATCATTATAAAGACTATAACTTCTTTCAAACATATAAGAAACATCAAAACATATTCATGTAATAAACAGCCACAAATAAAACCTGATGCATTTTAAAATATATTTTAAAAATTTTCTCTTATGAGAATAAAATCAACTAGAAGTTACCTCAAAATTAAAATAAAAAGTTTCACCTAAACTGTGAAAACATGTTTTTGTTTTGTTTTTTTCATTTAAAACACTTCTAGGGTAAGAAGGAAATGTGAAATTCTGTTGAAGGATTTCTCAAAAATAAATAAAATTTATAAAAAACAATATATTCAAATATTTTATATAGCTGAGGAAGTTTTAAAAGGAAAATTCATAGCATCCAAAATTTATGTCAATAAACAGTATGTGAATGAATTAATCAAATTCAATGCTAAAGAAAATCATACAACAAAAACAAGCAGAGAGACGTAATTCAAGGATAAGTAAGCAATGAATAGCATTTAGAAAATAGAAGCAAATTTCAAATGAGTTAAATCAATAATGCTTGATTTTATGAAAAAGAAAATCAACAGAGAAACAAACCATTACTTACTTCAATCCAGAAAAACTTAAGGGAAGGGATAATTCTGGTCATTTACCTGGCATCCCTAAGTCCCACTCACCAAGCTTACATATTTTGCTCTGTGACTCTGCATTTGGAATCTATAAACCAGGACTCTTTGCTGTTGGCTTCTCCTTGGATTCTGCCAGTATGAGTAAATGGAAAGAAATCAGAAGTTGAACAACCAGGAAATGTTCAACAGATGATCAGAAGAGAGGTTTACTTCTTATGGCCTCAGGAGTGTGTTGGTTACTGTCAGATTCTATTTGTTATTGTAGTGAGAGGGGTTGAGATTCTAGCTCTGATCAGGCCAGCATCTGTTCAAAAGATCCAAAATCAACTGAGAATCAAATCTGAGTACATCTTTTAGAAAGAGAAAATAAATAAAGGCTAAATATTTATATGGTTATTGGTTCATTTTATTCAATATATCAAACAAGCTGGCAGCACATTAAAAATAATACAAAATTTTCTAGTAATATTAACCAACAATGAAGAAGGTAAAATACCTCGGGAAAAATAAGAATAATGTGTTAAACCTAAAGTCCTACAATGTTCTTATATAGAAAGATGCAATAAAGGTAACAGTTCTTCCCAAAATTTATATATTTGATGAAATACTATTAAAAGGTGAACAGGATTTTTGTCTGGTACTATAATATAAACATTTATACTAAATATTTTATAGAAAAATATGCACTCAGAGCAACCAGGCAAACCCTAAAAACAAAGAACAGTGATGGGAAGTGGTATGGGGCTATTCCAAATAAAAAACGGTAATAGAATATAAAGCATTTAAAAATTAATGCCATATATATTGAAAAATGATAAGATTAATAGAATAAATATTTCTGAAATAGACTTAAAAGTTAGTATATGACTAAAACGCTAACTTAAGTGGTAAACTTGAAGTTTTAACCATATAATATTGGGATAATGCATACTAATCACTTGGACAAAATAAAATTGGGGATTGTACATCACATGACACAACAGAAAAACTCCAAATGGTCAGAGATCTAAAGGTAACTCAGAAGAAAAATATCAAAGTAAATGATATCTAGAGGAATCATGTTCAATACTTTATATACTGAAAATGTAGAAAACTTTCTAACTAGGACTCAAAATCATTTAACATTTAAGTAAATGATGGGTATATTCAACTATAGGATGAAGAATTAAGCAAAACAAAATCCATGATACCTTGTAAAAAATTAATTCCAAATTATTAGAAAGTGGATAAATCTTCTAATATATAAAAAACCACTAGAATCAAGAATAAAATATCTCAAAACTCAATTTACAAATGAAGAAAAGAGAAAAGTTGCTCAACAACTTAATAGGAGAAATTCAAATAAAATATTATTTCTTATTTTATCAGATTGCAAATAATACAAAAGAATTGGCAACACAGTCGGATGGTAGTGATCTACAGAAAGAAGCAGTCTCGTTTGTACGTCATGAAGGTTCAAAATGGTACAAAACCCCAGTTGACAAACATCTAACCAAATCCATGTCTTAAATCAAGAAACCTTAGCTCTAGGATGCTATTCTAACTATAGGTGTGCACAAAATATTGGATATTTTCTAATAAGAAAATATTAGAAATAAAATAAGTATTCACAAATCAAAAGTGGACATAAAATAAACAATGGTATATACACAACATGCAGAACTATTCAGCTTTAACAAAGAATTAGAATTTTATGCAGAGATGGAGAATTAATTACAGTTGCCCAAAAATTGTGTTCAGAAACACCTAAACATTTTGATACTTTGTTAATTATAAAGGAAGAAGAACATATCATCTATCTACGTACACATTTATTTTTAATTTGGAAGGATAAAGAAATAATGGGAGAGGACACGCATTAAATTGAGGTGACTATGAGTAACTTTATATAGTTTTGAATAACTTTATTGAGTAAAATTATTTGCCTATTGAAAGGGATATATATTTTTTATTTGGTTATGCTTTTCTGATATATGATGTACTCATTTTGCAACTTTTAAATAGTTACTAAACCTATTTCCTCATCAAAGTTTTAAAATGAATCTTCTATTCCATAGGAGTTCCTAATATTTGCGTAATATTGAGAGAAAAAAATTAAAAAATACAGTTAAGTACTTCCTGTGTAACTTTTATATAAAATGTACAGACATTTATTTAATGAAAATTAGCAGAATTAAAATATTTAATAATGACTGGAATTAATTATATTGTAATACTGTATTGTGAAATTTATCCACTATTATTTAAAGTTTCAGAGTACACTGAGAAAACAAAGTAGGATTAAAATCTGTATTTTAAATGACATTCAACATTATTCATTTTTATAATTTTACATAATGTCAACTATTATGTTCTTTATGCAGGTAGAGTACTCCTTATCAGAAGAGTAAAAGAAGTGCTGACAATCTCACATTGCAGTGAATGCTTAAAATCCCTTTACTCACTAGCCACTCCCACAAATGTACAAGCACATCCATACTCTCAAACACATACAATATGGGAAATAATAGTGCTTGTGATTTCTATATATTTCTGGGAATTAACAAAAGGAAAAACATGCCAGAAATACAGCAAATGGGCATGAAATATTATAGTTTTATGATAAAAGGGAGGATTCTTGTTTTAAAAGCAACTATCTAATATAAAATATTTTTACAGCATGCTTTGCATTCATAAAACTTTTTGTAAATGTGCTTTGCATATCTTCTATTTGCAAGGTAGTATTAGGCATAGAGATATTAGCCTAAAGGCATAACTCCTGTTGATTCTGTTTTCCTTGAGAATCCTGACTGATACACTTGCCTTAGACCCATAAGCACACACACAAAAAGAGAGATTGAAAATGAAAGGATGGCAAGAAAATATTGCAGGAAAATAGCAACCACAAAGAAGCTGGAGTCATTTTACTAATATCAGACAAAATAGACTTTTAGTATAACTTAACTATATGCATAATTATCATGAAATAATTGTTGCCCTAATAAAATTTGCTTCTGTGATATGTCACAAGGATTTTGGAAGACAGGAGACTTGACAATTGTATATTCCAGTACAGGTAACATTTTCAATAATCAAGCAACATTTTCTAGTAATATGAAATGGATAATAAATTCAGAAAGTTATTTGCTTTGTCAAAATCAGAAAAGTTTGTGCTCTGAAAAAGACTATTATGCTATTGAAGTGAACAAACTAGATTGTGACAAATTTAGTATATAAATATAAATCCTATTGTAAACACAAAGAAACTTTCTAAGAAGAAATATTCATAAAAAGAAATGAAAGGACAATCAATTAGTTTCACTACTACAAAAGATAAGCTACACAAAAGAAGGCAGCTATGAAGGAAATGAGAGAAAAACACAGCATGCCTTATAAAAAACAAGCGATTGTATGGCTGAAGTAAGTCTACCTTATCAGGAATAACTTTGAATGTAAATGGATTAAACTCACAAATCAAAAGGCAGAGATTGACAAAATGGAATAAAAGCATGTTCCAACTATATGCTATTTATAAGAGACTCAATGTGATGATCAGGTTCATGTGTCAACTTGGCCAGGTAATGGTGCCCAGTAGTCTGGTCAAGCATGCACTGGCCTGACTGTTACTTTGAGGACATTTCATGGACTTAAATCATCAGTAAATTGGTTGTCTCTATGGTTTTTTGCCTGCAATCAACTAAGAGTAGGTTCAGCAGTGAGAGACGTTTAATTCAATCAGTTGAAGACATTAAAAGAAATGATTGATTTCAGCAGCCAGAAGAGAGAATTTTCATCTCTACTTCAGCCACGCAGCTTCTCCTAGAGAGTTCATCAAAAACCTTCCTTAGAGTTGCCAGCTTGCAGCCTGCCCTACAGAATTTGGGTATTGCCACAGTGGCATGAGACACTTTTAGAGAAATGTTATAATATTTAAAGACATCTCCCGTTGATTCTATTTCCCTAGAGAACATTGACAAATACACTTACCTTACACCCAAAGGCACACAAAAAAAGAGGTTGAAAATGAAAGGATAGGAAGAAAATACTGCATGAAAATAGCAACCAAAAAAGACCTGGAGTCATTTTACTAATATTAGACAAAATAGGCTTTAAGTACAAAACTTTCGCCCATTTTTTTACTTCATAACTCTTACAAGAGACAAAGAGACATTGATAAAAGGGTCAATCTATCAAGATACAATAATAATCAATATTTATGCTCTTAAATACAAAGTCCCAAAATACAGGAAGCAGAAAAAATCACAGAATTGATGGGGTAGAAATAGTTTTACAATAATAGCTGGAGTCTTCAATGCATTACTTTCCCATTCAGAAAGGATATCAACAAGGAAATACAAGAGTTGAAACATAGCAATACTTGACCAGTATTGTTAAATAGACCTGAAACGTATATAGAGAATACTCCACCCAACAGCAACAGAATATACAGTCCTCCTTAGGGAACATCAATCATTCTCCAGGATAGATCATGAATTAGGACACAAAATAAGCCCTAATAAATTTTAAAACATTGAAATTATACAACATCTTCTCCTTCTACAATGGATTGAAGCTAAAAATTCAAAAGAGAACGAAAACTAGTAAATCCATAAATATGTGCAAATTAAACCACACACACTGAAACAAACAATGCACCAAAAATGAAATCACATGGAAAACCAAACAATTCTTAAAGATGAATGAAAATGGAAACACAATGTGCCAAAATTTATAAGTTGCAAAAAAGACACAGTTCTGAGGGAAATTCATATCTATAAACATTTCCAGAGGTTTGCATTACAAAAATATGAAATTTCAAATCAATAATCTAAATTTGTATCTTTAGGAACTAGTAAAGAAAGAGCAAACTAAACCTAAAGTTATCAGAAGAAAGAAAATAACAGAGATTAGTGAGAGAAAAAGTAAATAGAGGATATAAAAACAATTGAGATAAAAAGATCCAAAAATGGTTCTTTGAAAAGACCAATATATTTATCAGAACTTCAGCTAGTTTTACAAAGAAAAAAGAGAGAAGATGCAAATAAAGTCAGATGTAAAACTGGGGATATTACCACTGATCTTGCCAAAATTAGAAGGATTATATGACAATATTATGTACCATTATATACATACAAATCAGATCATCTAGATAGAGTGGACAGAACTCCAGAAACACAAAATTTGCCTAAACTGATTAAAAAGAAATAGATTTCAACAGAACTATAATAAGCAAGGAGATTCAATCAGTAAACAAAAACCTCACAACAGAGAAAGTCCAAGATTAAATAGCATTAGAGGTAAATTCTATCAAAAATTAAAAGAAAGATTGACACCAGTCCTTCTCAACCTCTTCTAAAATTTGAAGAGAAGGAAACTGTTCCTAATTCTTCTATAAGGCCATCGTCATCCTAATATCAAAGGCAGATAAAGACATTACAAAAAAAATTACGGTCTAATTTTCTTTATGAATATAAATACAAAACTCCTTAAGAAAATACTCGCAAATCAAATCCAACAGCATTTTTAAAAGATCAAAAGGTACAATATGTCCAACTGGGAATTATCCAAGTAATACTAGGGTGGTTCAAGGTACGAAAATCAATCAATGTAATGTACCATATTAATAGAATGAGGAGGGGGGAGATAGCTAACTTCAATTGGCAAAGAAATGGTGTTTGACAAAACCCAACGCATTTTTTTAAATGAAACTACTGAATAAATCAAGAATAGAAGGTAACTTTCTCAAAATAATAAAGGGCATATATGAAAAACCCACAGCTATAATCATATTCAGCAGGAAATGACTTGAAAGCTTTCCTCCCTAAGATCAGGAAAAAGCTAAGGATGCCTGCTTTTGACAATACACTAATATTCAATATTTTACTGTGAATTCTACCCAGAGCAATTAGGGAAGGAAAAGAAATAAAAGGTATATCAAATTGGAAAGATGAAGTAAAACTATCTTTATTCACAGATGACTTGATCCTAATTATAGAGAATACTATTGAATCCATGAGAAATGGATCTGATGAATCCTAATAAACCTACTAGAGCTAACAAATATATTCAGCAAAGTTGAAGGGTACGCTAGTAACACAAAAAACCCTGTCTTATTTCTATAACTCAGCAAACTCAATCTGAAATGACACTAAGGAAATTCTATTTAAAATAACATCCTAAATAATAAAATAATTTGGAATTAATTAACCAGGTAGTGAAAGACTTTTACACCGAAAACTTTAAAACAATGATGAAAGAAATAATGAAGACCTAAATCAATGGTAAGACAAGCCATGTTCATGCATTGGAAGACTTAGTAGAATTTAGTTGTTAATATGATCCAAAGAGCCCTAAAAATTCAACACAATCACTCTGAAAACACCAGGCTTTGTCTTTTGGTAGAAATAGAATAGCCCATCTTCAAATTCATGTGTAACCACAAGTGGCCCAGAATAGCCAAATCAATCCTGAAAAAGAATACATTTGAAGAATTGACACTTCCTGACCTCAAAATTTACAACAAAGCCACAAAAACCAAACCAGTATGGTACTAGCAAAAGGATTAATATGTAGATCAATGGAATAGAACTGAGAGTACAGAATCCACACATGGCCAATCAAATTTGGACAGAGATGCCAGGTGCAGTAAATGCACTTTTAAAAGAATAGTCTTTTAAAAATGATGATAGAAAAACTGGTTATATTTGCAAAATAATGAAATTAGACCTTTACCACAAATTATATGCAGAGATTAACTTAAAATGAGGATGCACCAAAGAACATTATCCAGAAAGTGAAAAGATGACCAATAGAATGGGAGACTAGTTTAAAAATCATATATTCAATAAAGGTTTGTTTCAGTTTGCTAATGCTGCTGGAATGCATATACCAAAAATGGACTGGCTTTTACAAATAAAATTTATTAGATTAAAAATGTACAGTTCTAAGGCCATAAAAATGTCCAAATTAAGTCAGCAACAAGAGGACACCTTCAAGAAAGGGTTCTCACATACAGGGGTTCTCTGTCACGTGCATAGGGGCATGTGCATGTTTGCTGGCCCTTTGCTCCCAGGTTTCATTGCTTTCAACTCCTGATTCCAGTGGCCTCTTTCTCAGAGCTTCTTCCTGTCTCCAAGTATCTGCTCTCTGTATAAGCTCTCCAAGCATCTTTCCTTTCCCCAAAATGACTCCCTCTTAAATGATTCCAATGATTCCAGTAAGTGAATTAAGACCTACCTTCCTTGAATGGGCAGGGTCACAACTCCATGGGAACAATCTAATCAAAAAGTCCCAGTCACAATAGGTCTGCACCCACATGAATGGATTAGAAGAATATGGCTTTTCCAGGGTACATAGCATTTTCAAACCAGCACAAGTTTTAATATCCAGAATATATAAAAAACTGCAACAACTCAACATCAAAAAAGACAAGCAACCCAATTAAAATTGGGCAAAGTAGTTAAACAGACATTTTTCCAAAGAAAATATACAAATGACACATGGAAAATAAAAGTTCAATATCACTGGCCATTAGAGAAATGCAAATCAAAACCATGATAAAATTTGACTTCTCACCCAGTAGGCTGTCTATTTTATTTTTTTTATTAAAAAAATGCATTAGCAAGTATGCAGAGAAATTGGATTCCTTGAACATTCTTGGTTGGAGTGTAAACCATGTCAGCCACTCTGGAAAATACTTTGGCAGTACCTCAGAAGGTTAAACATGTAATTACCGTATGACCTTGCAATAGCACTTCTTTATATATATTTACTCATAAGAATTGTAAACAGGGACTTGAATAGCTATTTGTAAGCCAAGGTTCATATCGAAATTATTCACAATATCCAAAAGGGAGAAAGAATTGAAGTTTCATCAGCATAGGAATAAATAAACAAAATGTGGTATATATATATACACAATGGAATATTATTCAGCCTTAAAAGGAAGTTATGAACTATCAAAGTACATGTAGAGTACTTATATAAAATATCTTATATAAAGCATATATGTAATGTCACTTATATAAAATATCTAATATAGGCAAATTAATAGAGGCAGAGAGTAGACTGGAGGTTACAAGGAGCCTGAAGAGAAAGGAACAGTGAATTATTGAATGTTAAAGAGTCTTAGAAATGTCATGGTACTAGTTGATGCTGGAAATAGCACAACAGTTATTGTAATTGATCCTGATGAAATGTATATTGAAAGAATGGTTATGGTGAAAATTTTACATTTTATATGAAAAAATCACAATAAAATGTATAAAATTTTTGAAAAGAAATCATCATTCAACCTCTTTTGGTCTTATGCATTTGTTTCTCATTTATAAATTTGGAAGAACAATATTCATATTTCCTCACAATATTTGTAAAGAATGTGCATCACTTTGTCTCTCATTTCTCTAGAAAATGTATTCTCCTTCTTGGAACTACCCTTAATTCCCATTCATCTCCCTGGTTTTTGAGGTGGCTTATAGGAGTCAAAATTTCTCTGGTTCAGGAAATGCTTCAGACTTTTGGAAAGGCAACTGAAAAAGAGAAGTCTTTCTTTCTTTTGGTTTCTTTTAATTGTAAAGCTCAGAAACTTTCAGTAGACATGCTTTCTGCCATGGAGACCTGACAAATGTAAAACTAGACTGCAGAGAAGAAACAGAAAGGGAGAAGTTAGGTAGATCGAGTGTGAGTGTGAGCACAGGAAGGAGCAGGGACAAACGATTGAAAGAGAGAGAACTTTTAAACTGATTTCTGTATTTGTTCCACAACCACACTTTTGTCCTCTGATACCCAAGAGTCAGCTCAAAATTCTTAGGGTAAGGTAATTCCGTCTGCTTGTAATGCATAATCAAAAATGGCCTTTCTTATGTGTAGTCATTACGGAGATCAAGTGATTAAAGTAAATGACCTCTCCTCATAAATTATAAAGCTCTATACAAATATATGATATGCATATCATAATGTCATAATACTTTACTCATGTTGACTCAGTACTTATGTGCATTTTTTTCACCTTTATTCGGGGATTTTTCATGATTAATAGGATTTACTTACTAGCAAAAAGAGACACTGATATTTCTTGGTGAACTCTTCATATCGAAGAAAAAATGCAGCCATGAATGAATTTGAAGACTAAGAACTTCATTATCACACCTAATGAATATTAATGAGGTTTGAAAATTATGTATTATCTCAAAGATTACAAAGCTATGAAAAGGAACACTCTGGAAGACTATGCAAAACAAATGCAATTTTAAATTAATTGATCACATACTAATTTTTAAAAAGGAGGGATATTATGAACCCAGTAATGCACACTAAAGTCATTTTAGTCATAGGAAATATAGTAACAGTGTAGGGGACTTTGAAAAGCTTTTACTGTTCTTGGTAAAATAACTTATTTACCAACAGTTCTGCAAGCCAATAATTCTTGAAATGATGATTTTTGGGGGATTGTCATTTTTTTCCATTACATTAGAAGAAGAAAATAAAAACATATTCATATTCAACCAAAGTATCCACAACATTCTCTACTCCTTGGTGTTCAAAATGCAAATGAAAATTATTGTTGGTCTTAAAAATTTATATCTTGTGAATTTTTCTATTTATACCCAATTTCTGCTTTTTCTTTAAAGACCTATACTCTCTTCTTATTTTAAATAATGAAATTTTTCCTGTACACACTCTAAGCAGTGTTGCTGAAATCAAATCCCTCTTTTTATCTTTCACATTATGTGACTATATAGTACTTTAGTTGGCATGGAAAGAGCCTGGTTAAAAAAGATGGTAAAAAGAGAGACAAGCTGATCATATGAGATCATTAGGCTACTGGATGTTATGGAACATGAAACAGCTATACCCTGGGATTCTCCAGTAACAGAGGAAATAAGTGTCCTTTTTTCTTAAACAAATTTGAGTTGAATTTCATTTAACTAGCAATGAAAATGAATTGACAAGAAATACTATTGCTAATATTTATTCTGTGCTTATTATTTGATAGAAACTGCTATTTTCTAGATGTTTTGTATAGTTAATGGAGCTAATGTTAATTACAAATATCATGTAATTTGAAAGCATTACTATCATTATATCCTTTGTATAATAACCATAATCACGGTTTCTCAGAGACCTTTTGATTTTATAATTCTAACAACCAAAATTGTTCTTTGTAAATTGGAAAGTCCACTTATTTCAGTTTCAACATAGTTTAGCTCCTGATTACTCAACTTAATTTTTTAGACCTTTTCCATACCAAAGCACTGCCTATTCCATGTTCTTTCAAAATTTCATAAAAATGACATTTTTCTTTGATACAGAATGATAAGTTGCTAAATTTTAGCTTATATTACTAGAATTATTTATATTATATTATATTACTAGAGTTACAATAACTTTTAAATAATAAATCCAATTTATTAATTACAAAATTCCCTAAATAGAACTTCAGAGGTAAAAAAAAAAACAAAAAACAAAATACACTATGAAAGAATGTAAAAGACAGTTATGGATATATTAAATCTTTAGAAGTACAGATTACAGCTTTTGGTAATTTAGTAAGCTGTTGTTGAGATAGAAATTTGTAATTAATGCAGAGAGTTGACATTTACAGAATCTAAATAGGCCTATGTACAATCCAGGTACATTCATATCTTTGTTTTTACTATCAAACAGCTTCAATTTGTATCTTGGTAAGGGATTTAGAAGCTTGTTATATATCCTCGTTAGCTTCTGCAGTTGCTAATTTTGCATTAATAAATCCTATAAATCAGCAATAAAGTAATTTTTTTAATTAAGAGTATATTGAATCTCTACTCACAGTCATTTGGACCAGGTTTGTAAATGTACCTTTAATGACCATATGCTTGTTTATGAGCTATATTTTACACCCCTGCCATTAATAAACCAACAAAAATGACCAAGGATATGTATAAATAGAAGAAATTTTCAGTTACTTTGATACTTTGAAATAATAAAACCAAATGTTTTAAATCCTTAAGCAATTTTAGTTTTATCTATTGCAAATGAGCTGAGATTAAAGGAGGGCCAAATAGGCCAATCTAATATCCTTTTTGTTTAAAAAAAATGGTACGAAGTTGAAGGAAAAGATTATAATAAGTTTTGGAAAAGAAGACTAAATGTGTTTTAAATAAGTATGGGTGTTGGCATACGATGGCACTGAAGCTAGACCCAATTTAGATGCTGTGAGTACAGTAGCCAATGAACTGAAGTAAACATGAAGCAAATACCAAAAGCCTAGGAAAATACAAAATTTGCTTTGACCTAATTTTTAAATAGCTGGTAGTTGGGCTTTTAATTTCTTGATTTTTCTTTGACATATACAATTTGACTTAATGTGTAATTCCATTTTTTTTGTTTTCATCAAAAACATACCACTCCAAAAATAGGGCGTGATCTCAACTTTGAGAATAGAAGCTCCAGTCACACCAGCCCAAATCACAGCACTGATGGAATGTGGTATAGGATGCAATAGTTTCCACCAACACACAAATTTCCCTGCTTGGTTTCTCTTGGCAATAGCCCATTCCATGTGTTTTCCAAATACTAGAGACTGTGAAGTCACAATTTGCTACTCAGTTCCTTAGAGTAAAAGCTTGATGGCATGCCCCAGTTTACTCCAACTGTTTGTTTTCAAATTAGCTCTGGTTTATTCATTAGGACAATCTCAAACATTAATGCAAATTTTTATCACTCAATCTCTGGATTTTGTAACAGTTCAGTGGTAGATTTTATTAACAAACATTTTGGAGGCCATTTTTATATAGATAAATGTTTATATTTCTAGGTGGAAATGTGGGATTGACTTTGGTATAATTTTTATCAAGATCAATAATGCATATTGAAGAACATTCTAGCTGTAAAAAAGTACACAAATTCTGTGAGATTATAGAAAAACTTTAGAACCAGAATTTGAAAAATGATGCCATTAATGAAGGTTTTGAAAGGAAATATTAAACATTAACTATAGAAAGAGAAAACAGAAGTGAAATAAAATATTCTTGAAAGCAATGGTCTAAAGAGGAATCATATAAAAGACAAATTTAGCTAAAAAATACACAGTGTTCAAAAAATTGTTTTTAAGGAAGATTATAGATCTTAAACCCAAGATTGAAGCTGTATGCAATGACAGAAAAAAATCTAAGTACTTTTACATCATAGTCTAGGTCATTAGGCACATTATTTGTTGTTCTATTTTGGAAGTTGACTGGGACCAATGATTATTCAAAGTATGAAAAAATGATTCCAAAAATAAAACTGGAATGAACTCCTGTAAGGTGATAGGAAACTTTGGAAATGTTCCCCTTAAAATCTACAAATAGGAGTCAAAAATAAGATCCAATGAACATCACATTCTTGGAAATTGACAGAGTTATGTGCTCTCCACAAATTTAAGATTCAAGTCGGTAGATATTCTTGGAATGTGAATGATAGTTTGAATCACAGGCAGGAAAATATACATAATCTGTGGGGCCCAGCGTCATATGAAAGGGAGGTTGCTTATTTAAAAATCATTAAGAATTTTAAGACACAAAAGAAAAGCATTAAAAGATGAGTGGTGCTATTTTAAGCTCAAAATCATGAGTAACAGCAAATGTTGTAAGCCCATGAAATCAGCTTGGAGCTGAGGTCTTGTGTTCATGAAATATTCTTAGGAGATCTCTAACTGCAAGGAATATAACTTGCTAAGAGACCCAGTTTCTGTGCTCTGAAATTCATCAGTGCACTTGCCCTTAGTTCATACATCCAACAAAATGCTCCCCACAATATTTGAAAGCGTCATGGTTACTAAAGCCAGCCCATTCCTAGAACACAGCGTACATTTCTCACATTGACTTTTGACTTGGGGATTCACTATTGGTTTAGTTATAATTTCCATATACTTTTACCACAGTCTAAGTTTTTTCCTTATCCCTTCTTTCTCATATTTCTTTATCTTCTGCAGGAGTTGGACTTGCTTCATGATCTGACCATTGTCCTGGCCTCTTCTGGCTCACTTCCCGTTCTCCTTCATAGTCATTTTCCCTGATATTTCCTTGTGTGTCTAATCCCATTTAGTGTGTGCTTCTTGGCATACTCAAACTAAAGTATGCAGTTTTAGGAGTAGTCTGAGCAAAGAGGCTGTATTCTGGGACAATTTATTTCTTACCTAGTGGGCAAAGAGGATTATATCCTAAGTAGTATATGTGGCATGGATAGTCACAGGCAAACAATGGCAGTCCAATTGTTAAATATTTCATGGCAGTGCAAGGGAAATGTCATGGCTGAGTGGAGTGATGTCCTCACAAGTGCAATAAATCAGGAATTTGAAGAGTATGAAAGGTGGTATAGGTGCTGTATGGATGCTCTAGAGCAAGAAAATAAGAAATTTAGGTTCATGAATGTTAGGTATAGGCTAAGTTTGACAGTCAAAGAACCACTTTGTTAATTTACAACACAGATGAACACAAAATAGAGCATCAAGTAATTAGAGTTTCAGAATTGATAAGTATTTAAATACTTGGTAAAGACATATTAGAGTCAAAGATCAATTTTGAAAAACCTAGATCCTGGAACATGAAATTAGTGCATATAGATGGAAACCTTGGAGGGTCATAGCCCTGCAGATCCAGCTAAAACTTACGAGTCTGCAGAACAGTTTCACTCCTCTCTAGTAAAAGTGGGCATATTTTGTATGCTGAAAGATATTGCAGAGGGTCCTACATGCAAGGAAACAGGTGTTACTAACAGGAGCTGGCCCACCTTTACTTCTGGCTGTGACCTTGATAAATAAGGTTAAATCCAAGAATAGCCCATCTGAGGAAATGCTGGGCCTGATAAGGAGGAAAGATTTTATTCATCAAAGAAGCTGTAAATCTTAATTAGCATATACTACCAGGAATAATGAGTGTTTCCAAAGTTATGGATATTGAAGACACATGATCAAGGGGGCTAATATATAACAATAGCTAGGCAAAAATGCATTGATGGAATTTTATTTCTTTAGATATATGATTTAGCAAGATGGTAAGAACTTTAGGGGATGGGTCAAACTCTCAGTTATGGTGGCTCTGAAAGGCAAGGGGAAAGTGCTGGCTAATTCTGAATAGACTTGAAATGATCCAATGGATAGTGCAGCCAGTAAAGAAAGGAATAGAGAGGATGATGCAAGTGGGCGTGCCAGATTGGAATATTCTCTGAAGACAGGATATTATTTATGTTCATGAGAGGATTATGTTTCATGGGAAGGCCAAAAGGATACATCATCCATTAGGGCTTTCAATAATGTGTAGTGAAGGAAGTTCCATCATGATTCTCTTTATAGATGAGGTATGACAGAAGGAGAGTTGGGTTCCTCAATAACCAGGAGATCCACTAATAAAGGACAAGTGGCAGCACTTAAGCACTTAACAACCAGAAGTCTGGAGGCTGCAATTATCATAGTAACTAGCAAGGTTGGAAGAGCTGATAAGGAGATTTGATCAGCAGGGAATTGTGGAGTTGGTCACTAGAACCTGGTATCCCTTGGGGTAGTTAACAGTGGTGCTGATTAACCTCAAAGGCAAAAAACGACAAGGAAGGAGGAACAGGGAACTGAGAGTGATTTCCTAAATAAATAAAATCATCATGATCCCTCGCTCTCAGACCTTAGTCAATTTTCTGTCTAGTAATCTATTGAATACAGAGGAGCTGGATCCCAAGTTAGAAGTACTATGCTGCCCTACAACTAGTGTAAACCAGTGATTCTTCTAATCCTTCTTCAAAGGGACCTATAGTCATTTCTATTGGCTGCACAATGCAAAGAGGAGAATAATCAGAGATTTTGAAAATTATTGAGCAAGTGGTTCTGAGATGACATGGATACCCCTATTAGGGTGTAGATTTGGTGAGCAAGCAATAAATGACATTCTAACTTAGGCCTGGCTTACAGTGAACCCACTCTGTCAATGGATTCATCTGCTAATAATTTCTACAATTCAGGGGCATGTAAGTTGGATTTATACAGTTTATAATTAGACAGTTGGATTTAACCCCACATTGAATCCCTTTCTATGCTACAAGGGCTAAGATAGTGGTAAAAGTCCAGTTAAAACAGAACCTCAACAACTGCCCCGTGCACCCACTTTCCATTAAGAAAGTAAATGAAAAATCAATATTACATTCTCAGCTGGGGGTGGAGCACACAGAATCCTGCAACCATTAAAGACCTATACAGGATACAGTGGTACTGATCCTTATCACATCTCCTTTTAACTTGTTGAGTGCAACCTGTGTAGAAGCTGGATGACTCCTGGAAAATGATTGTAGTCTATGGCAGACTTAACCCCATGTAGCTAGATCTCAATTGCTGTGCCAGATATGGTATCATTGCTAAAGCATATAGTTAAAGACTCAAGAACATGAAATATAGCCATTGATATATAGCGAATGTGTTCTGTTCTATTACAATTTTAAAAGATTAGAAACAGTTCATACCTCTTTGGGTTGGATAACATCATTTGTTTGCACTTTTGCCTAGAGCTATGTTAATTTTCCCACACTCTACCATAAATTGTATGAAGAGATCTGGACCTTCTGGATATGTCACAGAATATTACATTGATCCATTGATGGCACACAGGAGAATTCAGAAAGACATATGTGCTCCAGAACACAGGTGATAAATTCAATGGAGATTCAGGAACCTGTCATTTCAGTGAATGTTTTGTGGGTCTGGTGGACAGGTGCTTGCTGGGATATCCCCTCCAAAGTGAAAGCATGTCTCTCTATCTTACATCCCTTACCACAAAGAAGGAAACACAGCACATGGTCAGCCTGTTTGAGATTTATGCAACATATTCCATATCTAGGATAGTAGCATTGCCCATTCAATGGATGATATGAAAGTTCTACATTTGGACCAGAGGAGGAAAGGGCTTGGCACCAAGTCCAGAAAGTAGCTTTTCCTTGTGGACCACATGATCCAGTAGATCGATCCATCATGCCAAAAATGTCAGTGGTGTGGAAAAAATACCTCAGTGGGAGAATCAACGCAGGCCCCTGGGATTCTGGAACAAGGTCACACCATCTTCAACAGAGAATTATATGCCCCTTGGGAAGCAATGATAACTGTGGCTCGTCCTTAATTTGGGGTTCTCATAATAGAAAATAGATTCTATGTCTGTGGACAGAGTTCAATTTCTGCATTGTAATTCATGAATTGGAACTGTTATAGAAGAAAATGGAAATTGAGAGATTTCAAATATTCAGGAGGATTATTAAGGGAAAAAGTTGTCACTGAAGCACTTGTCATCACTGTAAATTTTCAGGTCAGGACATGCTATGATTTCTATCATCTGATTTCTAAATCTCAGGTCATAGAATCTAGTCAATTGGCATCAATTGAGTAAAATTTTGGTATGAAACTAAAATGGGTTTCCCTGTCTTCTATTCCATTTTCTTAGATAAAGTATCTCAAAAATACTAGGTAAGGATATGATTTGGTTTAAGAAATAAAATTGGAGCAATGATTTGAAATGGAGTGTTCAGGACTTTAGCTTTGATATTTTAAGTTATTTGACTCATTAGAGGGAAAGTCACATGAGAGGAACACTTTTGAATACATTTGATCAGTCTGAGTTTGAATACTCCAGTGGAGCCCCAGTCATCACAAGAATGAAGTACAAACTAAAACTACAGAACAGATAGCCTAAATGACCTAGATTTCTTCTATCTGGGTATAACAGACCTGTAGTTGCTCAGCCCCTGTCACCACAGTCTTTTCAGGACACATTTATTTTCCATCCGCAATTATGTTTCAAATGATAATCATCACTTTTAAAAATTATCATCTTCTTGGAATCTGTAACTGATCCAGGGGTATTAATCTCACCAAAGCTAGATTAAACGGATTTCCAAAGCTAAGATAGAAATGAAGTGTTTTTTTTCTAGGACAAACCTCATCAGTTTGTGCTAGTGGCTGTGTTTCTGATGTATGGGAAGCCTGCCTGAGAAAATGAAGCTGTTAACCAAAGAGAGGCAGAGACAAGAGATTAGGTGAGAAAGGTTTCTGGGCATGATTAAGGCCCTGGTTCCATTTTGTGCTAAAACTGAACTAGTCACTTGCTTTTCTTAGAGTTATGTGCGTTTTTCACAAAAATGGTTTTTGTGCAAAGTTATTTTGAGTTGGGATTTCTTCCAGTCTTTATACGGAAGTAAAAAATTGGAAAAAAAGAAACATTGAAGGCTTTCATTTTTCCAAAGCAGATTTGTAATACTACTTTATTCATTTCTAATTTATTATTTTGCAATAAATATTACTTAAAATTGGGGAAAATGGTGGAATTAGGGATTTTGTTATTGCTGAAATCATTTTATTTGGAATAAGCTATTGATTTCAATAGCTGAAAATTCCTTAAAGGAAAGAAGTTTTATCTGTTTTGTTCTCTCCTTACCACCAATATTTAGCACAAAAAGAAATTCAATAATTATTTTATTAATCCTTAAATTATATAACTATCACTAATGAGTTAGGATGTATAATATAGTTGGCATAGTAACAGAAGAGAAGCTCTGCCTAAAGTAAATCGAGTCAATTGACAATGACTCAATGTCCTTGTATGACACATTTTAGAAGCTTCTGGAGCTAATAGCAAATGAGCATTTTCTAAGGGATTGAGTTCCCCTTCATACTGGTCATATAAAGAATGACACAGGATGATGAAGTGAAAACACAGAAATAATATTAAAAGTTTCCCTGATTTTCAGCAATTCTTCTTTCCTGAGGAGAACATAATGAAGAACACCTTAGCTGTCAATGTAATTAATTTAACAAAACAAACCAAACAGCAAGTTTAGGGAATGCTTTCTTCCTTTTCTCACTCAGCACAATAATTCACTCATATTATGTAATGTGTCAGGTCATTCAGTGACACAGTTGGGAGAGGCTTTCTTTTTCTTTTCCTGAAATGAAAGCTGCTTTTTAATTTTTTACCATCGACTATTATCCAAAGTCCCTTTTCCCATTCAGAAATTTCGAGTGAGGGTGGTCCCTATTTAATTTACTAGTATTTAAATCTAATAATTATGATTTCCTTGTCTATAAAATAACCTTGTAGAATAATTTCAAAATTATTTCTAAGTATATTTAAAGCTACAGTTAGATAAACTCTTACTTCTAGAAACAGAAACGATATTTGGAAGAAGAAATGATTTAATATTAAGCAATTATTTTTTAGTACAGCACTAAAATAATACTTCCTTAACTGCTTTATCTTCCTCAATTAATTAGCAAGAGATTTAAAATACACAGCATGGAAAATTAGATTATTTGTAAATGATATGATTATGTGCAAAATTATTAACTTATCAAAATACCTTTCTATACTCAATCTCAAACCAGTTAAACAAAGAAGGGTTTTCATTTGTTTATTCTTTTTATAGGAGCTCTTATTATGGGAGACCCTCAAATTAAGCACTATCTTGGAAAAGAAACTGAGGGACTATTGAATACACTCAAAACTCTACTAAGAGAGATAAAGAAAGTCTTCATTATATATATATATATAAAATAAGTGAGGGCAAGATAAAATAGTGGTGAAACTAACTGGCTTTAGCATCAATGTCCAGGCTTATGTTTAGATTCAGCAAATTGAAGTTCAGTGACTTGATGGAAATCACCTAACCTATCCAAATGCAAAGATCTTCTTCTCTAATTAGGAACACCTATTTCATGAAATTGGTTGAGGATTAAATGATCTATTGTAGATAACACTCACAAATGGTATCTGGCCTGACTCATTTTGAAAGTTTCTGAGGCTTAAAACTGAATTGAGCACAATAGTAAAATATATATATTGCTAATTTTAAAAGAAACAAATAGACCAACAAATAAGATAAAATTTCCTAAAATTTAGTTATTTCCTTCCATTATATATTACTATATTCAACTATATATGCATATATATATCTATATATGAATTCTACATGATAATATAATAAATATAACCTAATTTCATTAGGGTAATAATTTAGATGAGGTAACCTAGGTAAATGTTTGAAAGAAAGGTAAAGCCATATTATACTTTCCCCAAATAATTTAGATCATTATCTACAGATAACTATATATTTAAAAAGATTGGTATATTTTAACATATGAAATCAAAATTTTAAAATTAACAAAAATTAGTTAAAAATCTTTCTTAGAGTGAGGACAAGACAAAAACTATAAAAACCTTAACTAAATAATTTTCTTCATGAAAATCAAAATTCTTTCAACAACAAAAACAAATGATGTAAATTAGAATGCCTAGAAATTACTTCATAATAAGAATTGTTAATAGATTTGAATGATATATTTTTATATTTTAATCAATGTAGTAAAGACAAGAACACTATTTTTTTTAATATAGGAAAGCAAACTAAAGGAAGTATTAAGAACTAAGTTTAAAACACTAAAAAGGGAAAGTATTTTTTAAAAGTACTACCCTCAGTTTTTCCTATTTGTTAGAGAAAGTAACCTAAAATATATATATATATGCTTGGTCTTTTCTCTCTCTCTCTCTCTCTCTCACACACACATACACACATCCGTTCAGAAAAGGTACCGATTTTGTATAAATTTATTTGCACATACAAATTAAATTAATTCATGTGCTTACATTTTTGAGTGGCTTTTAGAGCTCTAGGTTTTCTTATAGACTTTACATTATATGGCAAATGCTTCTAAAATTTTTGAAAATAATTTTCAAAAATTCTCTGCATCTGACAAGAGGTTTCTCCAAAGATTAAATACAATCAATGTTTCTTTTATTACACTACAAAACTATAGACATGCTAGTTGACATCCTAATAATTATTAGCCCAAATTATGATGATGCATGATTTTTCAAGGATCTGTTTATGTATTTGTATGTGTGTTACACTTTTGGTGGAGATATCAATCTGAGATTTTTTCTTTCTAAGCATTATTTTCTCTTGTCAAGGATTAAAGGTATAGATACTTTAAAGTATAAGTAAAATAATGGGCACATCATTTGATCTAAAATTCAAATTATATAATTTTTCTTTTATGTCAAGTACAAATAATTTATCTAGTTCAGGCCAAAACACAAATGGAAAAAAAATGTTTATATTATACTTAGAGATTAGAACAAGGATCTGAGTATTTTCCATTCAACTGTTTTATGAAATTATTTTTCTCTACTCTTGACTCATGAACATTACAGTTGAATAGCATTTCTTTCTTACTTGGGTTACTGTCAGGAAACATGGTCTTATATAGTCAGGCTCTCATGATCGTGCATCAAACAGAAACAAGTCTCTTTGCTTTGGTGAGAAAGTGAGTTTATTGAAGATGCATCATCGAGGAACTGAAGGAAAAAATCTTTCCAAGACCAGTTCAAGTGGGAAGGGTGGTTTGGGCTTTTATAACCCAAACAGACAAAGAACGGGCAAAGGTCCAGAAGAAGGCAGAAAAAAATTTAAAAACTAAGCAAAAGTTACAAGAGTCATTAAAACTAAGTAACAGCCACTTGCTTCACTTAGTGTGGTCAGCATGTCCGTTACCTGGTAGCCCTCCTTCTTTATGACTATTCAGGTCTTTGATCTTGTCCTGCAAGAGGAGGAATGTGCTTACATTAGTTTATACGATGCTTCATTCCTGCAAGCAGAGCAAGGGAGGGGTTTTGGGAACAGAGAGTAAGTTTCGTGTTATTGTTGATAATAGACCAACAGCAGACTATTTCAACCAGAGCTCTTTCTGCTTAAAATGACTTCAAGGCTGCTTAGACGAAGTGATTATATACACAGATTTTTAGCTACTGAAGACTATATTAAGCACTTTTTCAGCTAAAGGATTATATTGAGTATTTTTTCTACTGGTCTTACTATCGCTTGAAACTTTGTTGCTTATAAATCGTGCCTCACTTACTTGTTGTATTTTCTGTGTAAGCCTTTGTTCAAATAATTCCTTCATGAATGCATGAATGCTTTAATTTATTTTCTTATCATTCATTCAATGCGTCAGCAACACCATTTAGATGGAGGGCAATATATGGGAACACCAGTGGACACTAAATCAATGATGTCTGTAAGACATTTATTTGGTATTCAGAATTTAATTTTATAGAATCTAAGAATTATGGTGCCTAATAAATTTCTAATGGCCTATAAACTGTCATGAAAATGCTGTTCAGAGCAATCTGACACGTCACAATGTGAATCCTCTTAACCTCCTGAGGGGACTAAATTGCTGACAGCCATGACGTCCTTTAATTTCCTTCATAATATTCCTGCTGTTACTTATCTCTGCCCTAAATACACTCTACAGACCAACTCGACTCCTTCTGATCCATAAACATACTCCATCCTTCTTTCATCTCCATTTAATTGTTCTTCCTAATTCTAAAATTTGCAAAGTTGTTTTCATTACCTATTTTACCTGGAACAACCTATAAAATCTGTGATGATCATGTGTGACCTAGAGAGACTTTAACTCCTTTCCTCCTGGGTCCTCCAACACACACACACACACACACACACGCACACCTAAGGCCCAAATAGAACAAACACCAGTGTACTTTTAAGGAAACACAGCTAAGAGTTAATGCTCTCACTTCTTTCAAAGCAGGCAGCCACTCTACAGGGCTAGCAGTGATCATATCCATCTTCAATGACCCACTGCAGAAATGGGGCTCCATGCTTCTTGAGCGCCCTAATACTGTCCATCATCTCCTTAAAGAGGCAATACATTGTCTCTGATAGTTCCTTTGCAAATTGTATTAATCCATGTGATGAAATTGTAATTGTCCAGTATTTACCTTTTGCAAATAAGGTAAGTGATTGAGAGTTGAAATAATTTGCCAGAGATAATATAGCTAATCTGCATTATCTGTTTCATTCAATTATAAGTATATTAATTTACAAATTTTAATTTTTGTCGTTGTCCATACTCTGTTAACTTAAAGCATCTGACATTTTGTTCTTTTCCCTTCTTTTCTTTTTATTTGAGTATATTTATTAACACACTATTTTGATTGCTAAATCTTAGAGAGCAAGGCCAACATGCTTTGAACATGTCTATCACCAATCTATCTATTTCTGTGCTTCATTAAGTGGCATGTAAAAATTTATTGTCTTTTAGATATTTGTTAAATTTAGTAGCTGAAAGAAGAGAAATCAAGAGTACTAGTAGAATATTGGCAACTTTATTATACAGTTTAATAGAATTAATTTTATTATCCCATGATCTCTTTACTATATTTAATGGTAAATTAAATACATTTAACATCTACATTTGGAGAGAACTGGGTGAAAGTGATAAAAGCATATGATTTTGTCATAGAGCACCTTAATAACTTCTGTATGAATTTTGTTAAATCTTTAATCAGATTTTTTAAAGTATAAATGTGTGGGATGTAATCTGACAGACTTCTGAAAAATTCTTATCAGATTTTTCTTGCTCTGGTGATCGACCATATGTTTATACAACTGCAATTTCATTTCTTTCAGAGGATTAAAATTAAAAAGGAATAAAAAACTCTTATTATGGGAAGGCTGCGGTGGCTCAGTAGGCAGAGTTCTCACCTGCCATGCCAGAGACCCGGGTTTGTTTCCCAGTGCCTGCCCATGCGGGAGAAAAAAACAAAAAAAAGAACTGTTATTAAATTGTATTATTGTTTTTTATTGTAAGGCTTTTAGTATTGGAAACTAGAAATTATGATAATCAGAACAGTTTTCAGAAGTATTTTTATCTTATCTAAAATTTAAATGATTATGAACTTTAATAGTTCATGCTATTTCAGTGATAAATCATTTTGCTAAATATGTA
This sequence comes from Myrmecophaga tridactyla, assembly GCA_004026745.1. Classification (NCBI taxonomy): domain Eukaryota; kingdom Metazoa; phylum Chordata; class Mammalia; order Pilosa; family Myrmecophagidae; genus Myrmecophaga; species Myrmecophaga tridactyla. The sequence goes on along the minus strand of PVIY010007263.1, from coordinate 43,009 downwards.
AGAATTCATATATGAATTCTTACTATAGACAGAAACATAGAACAAATGGAAAGATTTATTTTTAATTTTAATAGAGACTTGAAATGGTTGTTATAAGGCAATATGCTATATTTCTATTAATAGAAATGAAGCAATAATTGTAATTTAAATTACTGAATACTTATTTAAAGGAGAAACTGTAGCAGTAAGGAAAAGGAAATCTGAACTGATTACTGTAAAAAAGTACCTTAATTTTGTAAATTTTATAAAATCATGCAACTACATGTAAACATTGTTAAAACCCCTCCGAGTGCCCAGTAAGTGACTCATGTAATGGAGATGCATGGATCTTGAGCTTCATTAACTTCTTAGTAATTCTACCCCTTCACATTACATCATCTAAAAAACCTGAAATCTTCTGTCCTCAAGAATGCCTACAGAGCATAACATGATTCTTTGTTTTCTGTGTTTCCAACAAATGACCCATTGATACTACATAAGACAGTCTATGAAATCTTTCAAAAGAAAATTCACCCACAAATTATTTATTTAAGCAAGAATAAAACGTTAAGATTTTAATGAAGTTAGGAAAAGGCATAATATACTTGTACACTTGCACATAGATAACAAATTAAATAACAGTTCTGAAATTCAAATACAAAATATAGCCTTTAAATTTTGAAGTTTTTAATTTCCAAATCTTGCTCTGAAAGAACAGAGAAAAGAGGAAGAAAAAGGAGAAGCAGAAGCAGTGGGAAAAAAGAAATGTAGGAGAAAGTGACACATTTTAGAAAATGTTTTATTGTTGTTCTAAAGAAAATATATTGACAATTTTGGTACTGTAACTGTTTTCATTATATGACAAACATTTTTTTTTCTTGATCTCCTGAAAATATGTCAAACCAATAACCCTGTCCCTACTTTACATGTCTTTGGCAACTCAGCACTTTAGATTGACGATGACTGTTGTTAATTTAGATTATTATTTGTCATTACCTACTAGGTTGTTTATCATTGCTGCTGAAACAAATTACCACAAATAGCAAATGTAGCAGCTAAAAATACCCAAATTTATGCTCTTGTAATTCAGTAGGTTAGAAGTCTGTCACAGTTCTCACTGGCTAAAAATCAAGATGTGGGTAAGGCTGCCTTCTTTTCTAGAGGCTGCAGGGGGAATTCAGGTTCTTGCTTATTTAGTTTACTGGCAGAATTCATTTCCTTATAGTTGTAAGATGAGGTCCCCATTTTCTTGCTTCTATAGGTTAGTTGGCTTGAGACCCTCTTCTCTGTCTTTAAATCCAGCAACTATGGGTCAATTCCTTCTAAATAATGCACCCCTTTGACCTACTTTTCTGCCTTCCTCTTCCATTTTTAAAGCCTTATGTGATTATATTGGGCTCACTTGGAAAACCCCAGGTAATCAATCTACTCACCTCAAAGTCCTTAATAGTTATCTATCTACAAAGTCCCTTTTGCCATGAAGGTTAACATATTCACAGGTTCTGGGGACGTCATTATGACCCATACCTGTGTCTTCCATACCCAGCCTAGCTCTGCCTTCAAAATTTTAGACCTAAAATAGTCTTTGAAAATTTAGATGTTATTTACACATTGGCTGGTTAATATTAAGGGTAACAGCATATATAAAATACATTAGTTTTTTTAAGTAAAAAATAACAAATTCTGGAAACTTAAAAAAATAAAGGTAAAGGACCATCTAATTCTGAATGGTAATATGTGTCAGAACTTGAGTAAGAAACCTACAAATACAAGAATTACTATTTCAATAAAGAAAACACATCTATTTGAATGAGAAGTGTATATGAACAAATAAGTTTATATGAACATAATACTTGCAAGTTACTCTTACGCATTTTTTCAAATTTTCAAATAAAATTTTCAGGAAATTTGTCCATTATCCACAAATGTAACAATTGAGATATCAAAATACTTCCCTGAAATTGTTCAAGAGTCCCATCATGAGAAATTTCATTAAGACTCACTGTAGAACCTAGGTAGGTAAACTATTTTTAGCAAAAGTGTCACTTGGAACAGACATTATAAAATACTTGTCACATAAATAATTACGAATTTGCACTAAATGCTTTCATGAAATAAAATTTAAATTTGCTCTATAAATGCTTCCAGTTGTTATATTTGGACTTAAGTGACAGTCATTTTCATCCTAATATGATTCTAGGCAATTGTGTTGCATTTAAAGATTACATATGACATCTTATAAAACAACGGAAAACTCTTCATCATAGATATAGAATTAAATATTCTTTTGGATTTTTAGCATAGCACAAAAGCCACTAGAAAAATAAGTAATTTGGCAAAATTGCGTTGATTGTATTCTGAAGAAAAAGAATATTTTTAAGATGGCAAAACTGTTTTAGAAATTTGGATATAATAAAAAGTCATTGTTGATAGAGGCATGCCCGAATTTAACTTAATCTAGGATGTCTATGTTTCTAACAATCTAGATACCATCTTGGGTTCATAAATCTAAAACTGTTTTAAAAAGTTGTTGCTGAAAAGTACTATAGGATATTATGATAGCAGTCCATATATTTACACACACACATACACACTAACCTTCTCTTGCTCCAGTCACACACAAATGACAACTAGACAATGTACTTACTGAACTGGTTTAACTTGGCTTTGATCAGCTTAAAAATAAAAGAAATCAAATGTGATCTGCTATGGCCTACCCTCAAAGTGGCATCTGCATGATAGTATGCCAGTGATAAATTAGACAATTTAGGCAGAAAAAACTTAGATGCATACAAAAACATGTTTTCTGTCACTTGTAGAATTTTCTTTATCCATTTATTCCATATTTATCAAAATATTCTTGAACTAATAATGCAGATATTTCCTGTTTCTTATTTCTCAAATATCACTTATATTCCCTTCCCTTCTAGAGTTAAAAATGTGTTATACTTAATATCAGTGATATTACCATAAGAAAGTAAAATCCAGTGCACTTTAAATCCTTAACTGAAAACAGGAGTTTAATCAAGAGAGCTGTTTCTCTGGCATTTGTAAAATAAACTTGAGTCTGAACTTAATAAGGAGATTAAGAAAAATTACATATTCATGCACATTTTTTCTTAATGATTTAAAATCCTTTAAAAAAGAAAAGAACAAGTGAGCTACAAAACAATAAATAAATGGACATATTTTATTATATGTTGACTACTTGAAAGGGTTTTAGAATGATTTAGCCCATTAAATTGTTCATGCCAATTCATGAGCTACCCACTTCTGTCTAATTTTGCTAGCTTAAAAATCCCACCTTATTTTTCAACGCAGCATAATAAGTAAGATTTTCAATTTATATCTCCAGGTGGTTTATCTACAAATATTTTCAAAGGGCACACTAATAATTACTTAGGAATAAAGAAATGATTCAAGAAAATTGATTGCTCCTTTCAATACTTTGAACTGCTACTTTGAACTAAGTATTGGAATTGTGTCATAAGCATGTGACAAAATCAAGTCACCCTTTCAATTAATCTATTCATATTGCTGTCAGGCTAATTAATGTCCATTAGGTTGAATTACTTAAAAAAAATTCATTCTAGTTAATTATGTTAGTAGCACTTAGTGACAAGACCTGTTCTACAAAAATACAGGAGTACCATTTTTCCTGTAACCAGCATAAAATTGACATATGGTGGATTTACAGCAATATAAAACAGATGAGAAAAATGGCTATACCACATTGTTTTATAAATGAAAACTTGCTTTACTGTATCAGCATGATGGCATTGGTCTAGTGAGCACAGCCATTTTTCATAAACAAACTAGCTAGTAAAATTATAGCATTACATCATCACAACAGAGTCATTCATCTGCCTTTGTAAGGGAGGAGGAATTCTCTTGTTAACTTTAGGAAAGTACACAACATTCTTTCCCTGAAACATTAAATGATGCCTAATGTTGGGTTGACAAGTTTATCACAGGACGTTTTAATTAAATATTCAACAATAAAAATATTGTAAACCAGTTTTTCGCCATCAGTAATCTAAATATCCCATAACTCTGTTAATATCACTGGAAATATCAAGAAAGGATAATTGAATTATTTTACCTCTAAGAAAATTTACAATATTAGAAATTTCATTGAATCTTTAAAGTTTGCCTTCATAACAGAAATCACTAAATTACATTACGTTCAATTGTGAAAGCTTCCCTAATTTTCTCTTAGTAGATGAGATGAAGATTAAGATAATTTACCACACACAAACATACAGGGTCAGCATTTCTGAAATCTACACAATATGTCTATTTGATAACATTATATCCATATTAAAAGGTTAGCACAACATTAAAGATTGAAAGCGCAAACCAAGCTATTAGCAAGGCAACCCTCCACGTATGTACACATTTATACAAACACAATGTCTTCAGCATGTTCATACTGAAACCACATCCCCCTTTTCAAAATGTCTGCTGTTCTTCATTATAGTCATTGATCCTAATTAGTTACTTTATACACTTTTCACAAAATTCCACAATCTGGTTCCTGTAGCGATTTACAAATCTATTGCTAAACTTACTGATCTGGAGCTAATTACAATGAATTCAGAGATCTTTACCTTCTAAATAGTCAGTTTTAGATTTTATTCAATTGAATCTACAAAAAGCTAAAGGAAACACAGTCGATCTAGATAATATTTAGTAAATTACTCCCCTTGAGATCCTGCAGACCGTCTGCATAGTTGAATTGCAAATATAAACATCACTAGACATTAACAAAAGATATTTCTTTACATCTTAAGTTTTGATAATGAAAGTGGCAGGTTTCTCATGTTTCCAATAGAAAGTCATATTGAAATTTCCTTATAAAGCCATTAACTTCTAAAAATAGATGAATGACAATGAGATAACATAAATGGTTTCACTGTCAAATCAGACTCATCAGAATTAAAAATCTTTGTTTTTATTAAACTTTAATCATTCAAACGATAGAACTAATCACAAGACACAGTTATATTGGATAAACAATTTGTATGTTTAAAATGGGGTTCTCTGATCTAAACTATCTAACATTTTTATGATATACTTAGTTAACACAATTCAGTGATGATAATAATAAAACGAAATTAGCTAATTTGACAGCAATATGTGGGCAGATATATTCAATTGGCAACAATATTGGATATGACCAATGAATTTGAGGAGACTCATATCTCTGACATGAACAAGTGGTTATTCCTGATGGCTTGTTTGCAAACTACAAATTCAAAAAAGTGAATTACACATTCTATATTATTGGGTAGTACAGGACATAGATCTTTCCTAGCAGCATGAGAGGACACTTTAGCTGAGAGTAAGTTTATGAAGACATGAGCTTTATAAGTGGTACATAGGGAAGCATCATGTACCTTCATAAAATGGAGCTATTTTATTCACTAAATTTCTTCTCATGGGTGTCCAGTAATTCTATGTGAACAGCAATATTTTCAAGTTATTTTTTATATCATACATCATAAATTTCAATTTTGGGTCACAAAATAATCTATGCTATACCGACTGGACATATCCTGTTAAAAGACTCTCTGTTTGATATCAACATACTAAGGTGGTCCATAAGCACATTTACAGAGTAATTTTACTGAGTCATTTTTGCTCTTCTCCAGAGATACAGAGCAGCTGCATAAGGATAGAATTCAGGAAACTATCAAGGAGATTCATATGTTGTAAAGTTAGTCATACATTTTTGAGAGATACAGCCCTGAATTATCTTGGCTTTCTTCAAAAAAATTTGTCACAATATTATAGTACATTAACAATATTACAACATAACATTATTTTCCTAAATGGCATTAATTTTTACACTGTCAAGTGAGTATTCTAATTTAAGTAAAAACCAATGGCAGGAAGAAAATGGCTCAGTATGCATATGCAATAAAGATCAATTGCATATTCAAATTAAATTAATTTGTATAAATTTAAGAAAATTTATATTAATAGATTTGCAACATCACAGAATGTGACTAACCCAATAATATAGAATGTGTAATTCACTTTTTTGAATTTGTAGTTTGCAAACAAGCCATCAGGAATAACCACTTGTTCATGTCAGAGATATGAGTCTCCTCAAATTCATTGGTCATATCCAATATTGTTGCCAATTGAATATATCTGCCCACATATTGCTGTCAAATTAGCTAATTTCATTTTATTATCATCACTGAATTGTGCTAACTAAGTATATCATAAAAATGTTAGATAGTTTAGATCAGAGAACCCCATTTAAACATACAAATTGTTTATCCAATATAACTGAAATTAATGTATTTTAACTAAATAGCACAAAATCTGGTAAATCTTATGATCACTTTTTTCCTGAAAGGTAGGAAACATGACCATGTTTATAGACAGCATTATGACATTTTCCCAAAGTCAGCACATACTCGTATATCTAATTCATCAGCAGAATGGTAAAATGGGTATTGTATTTTCCTCCCTCATCCAACAAGATGTTGCATTAGAATCAAAGTAAACAAATGCAAGAGGAAAATCCCCTGAAAAGTTAAGATTATGGAGGGGACATATCAAAGGATGAAAGATTTTTATAAATTTTTAAAGTGCAAAAAACATTCAGAATTGAGTATACAAATTAAACAGAGAAATAAAAGCAGCTTTCGAAAATAAATTTGCACTTCTGTGAAAGTGGGAGTTAATTCTCTAGGCAGAATGATGGGGATTATGCACAATGGTGTCAGAATGGAGCGAGTGGAAAATGGGGCTGAAAACGGGTTAATTAATGAAAGGTTTACCATGAATTAGCTGTACCAGTCAGCTTTTGGATTCTTCTCCTCCATCCCTAAACACAGAAAATTATGAAGATTCACCACAAGCAAAAACCTTAGGATTGTGGGGGTGCAAGTGTAGTTCAGTGGTAAAATTATTGCCTGCCATGCAGGAGACCAGGGTTTTGATTACTGGTCCATGCGCTTCCCCAACAAACAAATAAGCAAAACAAACAAACAAACAAACAAAAATTCAACAAATGGTGATGCAATACTGGGATACTCATGTGGAAAAATAATGAAATGTGACCCCACCACACAGCACACACACACACACACACACACACACACACACAACAACAACAACAAAAACCCTTAGGATTGATCTTTAGAGAATCTAAATAATCTATGTGGGGCACAAATTAGGGTTACTATTGTGGATATCAGTGTCTCAGGATGAGCTGCCCTCAGTTATTTCCCAGAATAATATTCCCCTCAACCTATCAGGATTTTTTGTACCATCAAGAAAAGATAACCTATTGGCAAGACTCACCCTATTTACATCCCTCTGATTCAGAGAACAGCCTACCATGGTATACACAATAAAGGGATCAAAAGTCTTCTTTCTGGAAAATAAGCCCATTATACATTTTTAAATTAATAGACAGTCAAAGATGACCATGTATAGGAAGAATTCAGCAGCATTTATCCCCCAAAGAACAATTAATTTAGGAAATATACATTATCTTAAAAATAATAGAAAACATTGAAAAATAGACACTACTTAGTATCCTCCATATAATTCCCAAGGGAATATAAAGCATATGCTTAAAACATATCTTATATACTTTGAAAAATATATGTAAATATAATCAATATTTTCTATCATAAGAAAAACAAATATTTTAATAGTAATATTCATTTTAAAAATGGATTTCTCCATAAAATATTAATCACATCATCTAACCTTTTAATGACTTACACATCAAACCAAGTTTGCTATTTTATGATTTTCCACAAAATTTTCCACAAAGTTATGAAGGTTTCCATAATAACCTCTATTGTGTTACTGGTTTTGGCCTTTTCGACATCATTTTTGTAATTCTTCTTTATCATTAAATATGGTTATGGAGGAATATATAACATGACTTATCTACATAACTTAAAAGGATCTACGTAACTGATGAATTTTAGAAGTAGACAAGAAAAAAGAATCGTAGAGGGAAGCATACAAAAAAATCTATAAGTAGTTCTTTAAATAAATACAGTGGCTTAAATATACTGTGAAAAATTACACAGATAACCCCTCCAAAAAAGAGTTTAAATGGTAAAAGGCAAGCATTTAGAGAAAGGAAAAGAAACCTTGGCCATTTTTGCAGGTGAGCTAAAAGTTTATTTTGCAGAGTGGGTCATCAATAGATAGGTAATGTTTAAGCAGTGTTTCTTAGCCACTGGTGATTTTGCCTCCATTGGGACAATTGGAAATATCTGGAGATACTTGGTTCTTATGATCTGGCTGGGGCAAGAAGGCAGGTGCTGTTCTCAGCTAATGGTTAGAGAACAGGGATATTCCATCTCTGGTGTGCTGCATTCTGGCAGCTAGCACACTAGAACAGTAAAACATCCTAAAATTCACAACTCAGCTCCAAGCAAAAAATAATCATGCAAACTGTTAGTATTTTGGAGGCTAAGAAAATCATGGTCTGAAGTTAGTATTTCAAGAAACTTTTATTAAATAATTTAGTGTAATGGATGTTTCCAACAAAAAACATTCAATTGCTGTCTTTGGTGAGAGAAATGGATATGGGCAAAATTAAAGCAAGAAATTATTGCTTTTCATCCTACCTGTTTATATCATTTGCATTTTAAAGATTATCTCTCTCTCTATATATATATATATATAGATACATATATATATATTCTGCCGATTACAAAAAATGATTAATACCAATGTTAACCTTTAATTGTCAAGCTGTCAGTTGTTTCCTTGGATAATTGTAAGATTTCCAATCCAACATGTCAAAAATTTTAATATTTAGATTGTGGTTTTTGAACACATTGAGTAATGTTTAGCTTAAGATAACGTATGTTGGCAAATGTACTCTACTGTCTATTATTATATATATGGATTTTATAAACAAGTGCTAGTGTAAAAACCAAGTGATTGACGGTAAAAAAAGAAAGGCAATACCATCTCCTCATTGGCTGAACACAAAATCAAAGAAATATTCACTACATGTTTTACAATATTTTTCTCTTCCAAAATGTATTTCTGGAAACATGTCTTTACCACTGTTCTTAGCTTTCAAATAAAATGAATCCTGACTTTTTCAAGATAACGTACAATAACAAAACACTTAGGATTCCTAGTACTTTGCTTTGAATAACAGTCAGAGAAAATAAACCACTTTTAATACAAAGACTTGAGTTAAAACTGTTACATTCTCTCAGACAGAAATTCTCTATTAAATGTCAATTTATATAAGAGATTAATAACCCAAGAAGGAATAATTTGTCCAAAGCAGGTAGGCATAATGGAGTACCAGGGATTCCTAATGAGGAGAAAGTAGATCAAACTTGAGACTATAGGAAGAACAATCATTCCCTGATTCTAGAAAAGGTGTATGTTCAATTCAAAAAATTATCATCATGTCTACTATTTTTTGTAGGATTTTTTAAGCTGCCTTCATCAAGTTTAAATAATGTAAGATATTAATTTGAAAAAAATATAGCCTAGCCAGACAGCCAAGATAAGATTACAGGAGACAGAGGTGAGACGGACCTCAGAGGAGGTCAGGAGTGTAAATCAGGAATTCTCTGAGTCTTCTTTTCTTTGCAGGTTTGTGATTGGTGTCTTCACAGAAGGTTTCAGTCGCATACTGAGAACTCTAATTAAGAGAGTTATCTCCGTTTGTGCAAGCTTGAGGGGGCACTTCAATCAAGTAGAACCTGTTGAAGTGTGAATAGGAAGAACAGGGAAGTTAGAGAGTCATCAGGGGAAGGAAGTTGGTTGTCGACCAAGAGGCATCACAGGATAGCTTTAGTCAGACAAAATGTCCACAGTACTGGAGAGAGAGGATGCATGAATCAGTTTTTGCCAGCACACTGGAAGCAGATCTGTTTCTCAGGTATGGAGTGACTTAACAGAGCTCTCAGAGGCTGATGTGTAAGTCAAAATATCAATTTACTATTTTGCAATGACAAATGCTACTTATTTTCTGTCTGATTAATAAAATCTTCCATTGAAGATAGATTTCTATTAGCAGTTTCAACATTTTTTCAAGAATTGTTTGATAACCATGGAATCTGAAAAAGGGGCAAGTTTTTAATAATGATAGATTCTCATAGTCTGAGGCATGTATCATCTCAGTAGGGATATACTTACTTCCAGGACTGCAGAACTTAGGTATCTTCTTTCTGACATTACTTGATAATACTCTTTATCTGCTTCTCTGGCTCTTTTATTCTTTGTTTTATTTATTTATTTATTTATTGATTGATTGATTGATTGATTGATTGATTTTTGACCTTTTCTGTTGCTGACCAGTCCTTCCAACTGGCATATTTCAGACAGTGCAAATGATCGTGATATTAAGATGCACTCCCTTCCCAAAATTTTGGAGGTTATCCTGGAAAAAAAGCAACCTAGGTAAGTCTAACACCATAGAAATTATTAGCAATCTGAGGGAGTTAAAAAAAAAGTTTATTTATCAATGTATACTAAGTATGGGAAGCCTCAAATTCTAACCCTGGATTTCTGGCTGTCATCTCATGGGAACTAATTTATGGATTGTATTGTGACTGCCTTTTATTTGCCAAAATTTAATTGATTGAAAACTTTTCCTATTTTTAGTGAATTTTAAATGAACAGCATTGGATTAACCATGATTCACAGCTCACACTCATCACTCTATCTACATATCTATCTGTCTATTGCTGTAAAATTTTACACCCGTCTGAATAAATAACAATGCCAATAACTTATAACAATAACCCTATTTGTGGCCTGTTCTCATTGTTCCCCTTCAGCCCCAAACAAAGTAATTTCTATTTTAAATCTCTTACTCATTATTCCCTTCCTTTTATTTGTATATAATTTTTAATGCCTGTAGTATGATGAAAATACAAGTGAGAAATTCAAACTATAACTATGAAGAAACCCCTAAAAAGCTAATTACCATCTAAGTGGTAAGTGAAAGATAGGGAGAGAGATCTAACTTGAATCAAGCACAACTGTTTGAGAGCGCCTCGCCCTGTTTAGCTCACAAAACCTTTGTAAAAAGCTGTTAGGTTTTTAAGCTTATCTAGCAATCTAATACACCTAATAAATACTTTATAGCCTTTCATATAAATGGTCTAAAGATAAAAATGTTCTAAGAAATTTACAAAATGTTTTAATGATGAGGTTGCATTTCTCATTGTAAATTTTACAGAATTATGTCTATAATTTGAAATGTCTTGTAACATACTGAGAGGGAGAGAATAAAAGGGATAGTTTGATGTTTTGATCGTTAGTGGGAAAGATGTGTGTGTACAAATCTTGATGAAATTAAAATACCATTTAGATTATTTTGAGGAAAAAATCAAATATTCTTTACCAAAACTCGTGGTAAAAATAAGAATTAGCAACCCAAATAATTAAAGAGCATGGACTTTGAGATTTGAGCATAGTTTGGCAAATCTAAACTATGACACTTAGCAGAATGCAAACTTTCTAAGTACCACCTCAGGATGCAGAATACACAATGCTGTCACAATCTCAACAAGTAACCCTTCAATTACATTATCCAGAAATTGGTCATTATCAGAACTATCAATGAAAGCAGAGTCACATAATCTGGGATCTGCTGTGGCAAATGAATCAAGGCTCAAGCAGGTCATATTGATTTCCTACGTTAAATACCTAATCATTAATACTAATCAGACTTGGAGGAATAGTTAAGAATGCCAATTGATCATTAGAAGATTTTATGAAAAAGGAAAGAGAAACGTGTAAGCAATACAAAGCACAAAACATTCACAATAAAGGTAGTTATGAGATCAGTTGATTCTTGGAATATCAACAAGAGTTTTACCTATTTAATATAAATATGTTTTTTTTAGATGCTAAATTTTCAGAGAATAAATCCTTTTATGCCTTACTGTTATGTGGACTTTTGTGAAAAAGGAAAATAGCCCCCAAAACTTCACATTAAGAAACACTAAATATAAATATTATTCTGCAATATTATTGAACCAGCACCTATTATAATGATTACTCAAAAAGTGGTATTTTTCAATTTACAATCCATTGAAACCTGCAAATGAATCAGCTGTGCTGCTTGTCAAAAATTAAGTCTCCTTTTCCTCCCTAGATTAATGATATGAAAACTCTGGAAATCTATCCATGTTGAGCTATGCAGATGATGCCTTCGCATACCTAAGTTTGAGAACCTGTGTCCCAGGAAATCTTTCCTAAGTAGATGGTGAAAATAGAGAGATTTTATGATGGATGCTTAGCAAAGTGCCCTTTTAAGTCTAGAACTGAGCAGAGGCAGAGATGGGCACATATGGTGCTTATTCCTAGGAAGCCTGTGATTACAAACACAAACATAAATGCTAAAACAGTGTGGCAACATTTATCTCTCCAGAGCCATTGGCTTACATAACAGGATGGTGAAACCAGAGACCTTCACCTTCCCTTCCCAGCAAAGTTGTGTTTACATTCAACAATAAAGAACAGCTTCTCTCCTAAGGGCAGGAAAAGTCTGTCACCCTCTAAAAGCTGGGATACTCATTATTTCAGTGTTCTTCTCCTATGGTGCAAACTGTTAAATATACAGTGTATCTTCTTACTCTATTGCCCTGTGGGAATTTGGGCTTAGGAATCGGCATGAAGATGCTCAGTGAGTAGAACTACATGGTTTGTTCTATGATCTAGACCTGTTTCCTTCAACAACGTATTTATATAAAATGTATGATGACAATAGCTTATTCTCCACTTCCAGAAAAACTGCAGGGTCATTGAAATGGTAATTTATATGAGAAAACATACAAACTTTATTCTCAAAATGTACTGATATAAGGTTTTTGACAAGATTAATACAAATTAATGATAGAAGTCAACTCCTAATTGATTATAAGAAAATATAGGAAAAAGTACACTTTTATGATAATCTTGGAATGGGAAGATAATTTGTATATTTATATATGATAAAATATTTCAAAAACATGAAAAATAATAGTAGATTTGACTTAAGTGAAAATTAAAGTTTATGACTAGCCAAAGATACAGAAAAAAATTAAAATAATAAAAAAGGAGTTGAATTAACATTTGCAATATATGTAACTGTTAAGGCATAGATGTCCATGCCATTTAAAGTGTTATTTCAAATCAATAAGATATAGACAAATAGAAAATTAGAAAAACAAGGAAAGGTTGAGGATAGTATTCACAGAAGGAATAAAAATGACATGACAAGCTATTATAATTATGAAAACGTTAATCATGGAAACTATAAGTCATACTTGTTTGGTTTTGAGGTAAGAAAATTATGTAAATATTATATATCATCTAAGATAGTTAAGAAAATGGAATAGTTTAGAATGTCCATGTGCTGTGTATGAGAATGTAAGTTGGTAAATTTGGAGAGGGGGATTCATTGAGTTGTAACAAAATTACAACTATACATATATTGTGTATTCCTGAACTTCTACAAAACTGTAACACTAGAAATATTTATAGTTTCATTCAAATGTATATGAATAGGAAAATTCTTTGCAAAATTCTTTATAATTGCAAAACAAGGAATAAATAAATTGATTTATGGCTAGCCAATGAAATATTTTAATGCATTGAAAAAGAAAGAATTGTATTTACATGTATTTATATAGAAATATTTTCAGAAAAATTGCTTAAGATAAAAAGATGCAGAATAATTTGTATAATTTATTTGCTGATAATAAAATCACATTATATTAAGAAGCAGGAACAGATATATTATTTTTAAGTGCAATTCAAATAATATAGTGAGAATCTAAATATTTAAAATGCAGATGCTTTATCTCAGAAACAGCATTTTCCACATATTCATTCATTTTAATTCTCACAACACTTTTAATGGTTAGATAAAATCAATTCTTCAATTTAACAAAGAAGGAAATAGATATGCAGAGGATAAAGAACCAAAAATACACAGTGAAAAAATATGTAGAAGCCATTTGTGCTGATTTGAAGTGGTTATGTACTCTAGAAAATGTCATGTTCTTTTAATCCAGTGCTGTAGGTGCAGACCTATTATGGATGGGACCTTTTGATTAGGTTGTTTCCATGGAGATGTGACCCACCCAATTCAACGTGAGTCTTACTCCGTTTCTGGAGTTCTTTATGAGAGGATAAAAGGCAGAAAAGGCTAAGAGAGTTTAGAGGGAAAAACTACCAAAGAAGTTTGGAGAGAACTTAAAGAGAAAAGCCCTACAGATGCTGAGAGGACCCATGGAAGGTGAGAGAGAAGGCCACTGGAACCAGAAAATGAAAGCAACAAAACTGGGGAACAAAGCAACAGCAGGCGCCACCCATGTGTCTTGCTAATTGAGAGAGGAACTCCCAGATATCAGCACCCTTTCTTTAGAGAAGGGATCTTCCTCTTGATACCATAACCAGGACATTTTCATGGCTTTAGAACAGTAAATTTGTAAGCCAATAAATCCCCATTGTTAAAAACCATGTATTTCTGGGATATTGCTTTTCAGGAGCTTTAGCAAACTGAAAAAATATTTAACATAAAGAAGGGAGGGGAAAACTTTTACTTGTAATATTTCTATGGTTTGACATTGTTCTAAATGTTTGCTTAAAAGTATAGTGTTTAAAATAATTTAAATTTAGAATTAAAGCCTTTTAGCAAGTGACTTTGAGAAAGCACGTTACTAGACACAAATTGTCTCAATGCTTATAGTTGGTCTTCCATTGCTTTACTGAGCTCATATTTGCAAAATCTGTTGTCAGAATTCCTCAATTGTTGTCAGAAACCTGGGCTGAGTGGCAAATAAAGGGCAGAGCTAGTGTAAACCAGAGAACCAATACCTCTATGCTGTAGCTGGTAAGAATGTACTAAACTCTCACTTTTCGTATCCTGTTCCCACTTCATAATAAAGTTCAATCACTGCATCAAGCAGCAATAAGAACATAAAATATCAGCTTTTCCACTAAAATTAAACCATCATGCAAAACGCCCTATGCCATTATATGCAATATGATTGTTTCTCTGCACATTGTTCATATACATGTATTCCGATATCACTTATTTAAACACCAGCAGATATTTTATTGTACTCCTTTTCAAAATCTATAAAATTTTTATTCACTTTGTTACTAAATTATGTATTTATTTTTTAATTTCATTGTTCATTTAACTTCCTTAGGATCTAAGTTCCATTAGGAGAGGGAGTTTTTTTTTCTATTTTTTACTCTATCTTCTTTTCCAGAATATAACCTAGAGATAAAAGACAAGTGGTGAGTAAATATTTTTGAAGAATGACTATAGAGATGCATTTATTGCTAATAAACATGCATTCACATTTAAACAAATACAAATGATATCTTAAAATATATCATTTACCACACTGTTCATGTGGGGGCATTCATTAAATATGAATATAA
Organism: Myrmecophaga tridactyla; assembly: GCA_004026745.1. Taxonomy (NCBI): domain Eukaryota; kingdom Metazoa; phylum Chordata; class Mammalia; order Pilosa; family Myrmecophagidae; genus Myrmecophaga; species Myrmecophaga tridactyla. The sequence continues at coordinate 27,622 of PVIY010007263.1, read as the reverse complement.
TATGTCCCTAATGATATTCTGTTATCCTTTAAGGGGAAAACTAGTGTGTGTGTCTGTGTGTATGTGTATGCATGATGTATTTTTAAATGTTTTTTGTTATGTTATGCAAAGGCAATGTTTTTCTATTATCTCATCAGGTAAATATGTCTCAACTTAAAGAAATTGATATCAAGCAAAATTTTTAATGTTTTTCTCTTCCTCTGAAAGGTAGTTAAATGCCTCCAGTAATCACTGCATATATATTTATATGCTTTTCGATAGTAATCAACCTCCATTATTTTCATCACTGCCTTACTATAAGTCTCATATTACTTGTGTGAGTGCCACCCATCTTTTCCATTTAGACACTAAATTCCAAGCAATTTCTAAATACTCTAACTTTATTAACCCTACTCTTTTTTTTAATTATCCCCCTTAATGTGCATATATACACACATGTACCCAATAATTGGGGAAATATTTTATATTTTATTTTTAAATATCCTAGAAATATATCCTTAAAAGAGAAATATACTTAAAATAAAAGATTAATATTGCAATAAATATCAACAATAATATTTTTACCAGACTGTATGGAAATAGGTACTCTTATGTTTTGTTGTTTTGAGTATAAATCAAACAACCATTATAAAAACAATTTAAAAGTAGATATCAATATTACAGATATATTTATCCATTGATTCACCAACCTACCTTTGGAAATTTATCTTGCAGGAATAACTGCACACATACAGATTTGTCTATATGCAGAGCTATTCATTTCGACATTGCTTATAATAGCAAAATATTGGAAACAATCCATAATGTAGCATTAGGAAATTGGTTAAATAAAATATGTTGTATCCACATTAGGAAAAAATACCCAACTTTAAAAAAACAGGGAACTCTCTATACCATATTAAAGTCACCTGAGACATAAGAGTGCATCTGGCATGGTGACATGAAAAAAGGGGAAGAATAAAGAAAATGCATGCATATTTGTATTAGGAAGGTCAGTTATACAAGAAATTATTTATAATACCTATCTATGGGGAGCAGTTGGGGAAGGGTAGTGGCAAGGACATGGATGGGGATAAGATATTTCAATATATCTTTTTATGTCATTTCACTTTTTAAATTCTGTTATGGGTTTCATATTAAAAAAATAGTTCAGAATATACTTTATCTAGAAGCTAAGTGAAAATCCTTGTGATAAATAACTAGTCATGTTCCATACATATATTGCTATATTTTTACCTGCATTTAACTTTAAGTTTACCATCTGTCAGCAAATAAGATTAAAACATCAACATTTAGACAAGCAATAAATTGATCTATGTGAATATAGATAAAATTATGACTCAATGTTCAAATTAGTCCTGTTTGCTTTTTATCTTTTTGGCCAAAATGTTTTTCTGACCTTTTGAAGAAAGCTTTGAGATAATGACTCTATGTGTTTTGAATTACTCTGGTGGACAGTTTATATTTTATCTGTTCAGTTTCCTCAGAAACATTAAAACTTTTAAACTACCAAGTGGATTTATCATATGGATCAATGATTACTGTATACCAGGTACAGCCCAAGTTGAAAGTTGCAAGAAAGAAATATCTGTAACAGTGTCAGTTCCCATCGGAATGAATTATATTCATGAAGCAGATGAATTCGATTGAATCATAACTTCCATGTTAGATTAATTCCTCAAGTTTAGTGTAGTCTGTCAGAATCCAATTCTAAATCAGCCCCAGTCAGATTCGTAGACAGCAATCTGGCAGCTGTGGATTTGTAATTCAAAACTCCAGATGACCATGCCTGTATATCTTTTCTCAACTATGATGCAGACAGGAAATCTTACAGAAGACCTGTTTGAAATATTCCCTTTGAACATATAAGAGGTCAGGAAATTCTATGATAGGAATTTGTAAGTAAATTCAAGGGAAATCGTCATCAAATTTATCAGGAAAAAGTGGTCACCTTTTGGTGAATTATAATTCATTAGTTTTTATTATGTTTCAAATGTATTGGAAGAACTGAAATTTTAAAGTATCATATAAAAACTAAACTGAGAGTCTTTTTTTTATATATGTTTAAATTCATTTTCTACCTTTCTTAAATGAATCAATGGATCATGAAGTATGCTAAATGTTTTTTTAAAGAGAATTGGTTTTCAAATTTTATCAAATTTATAGCAATTATTATTATAGAGACTTTGTAAAACTGTATTAAGCTACATGTGCCTGTCTCCCCACTTACAACAAGAAAAATTTAACTCAAATATTTTTTCATTTATTTTAAAGTTATATGATACTCTGGTTCTCACAGTCTTTTATATAACCTTAAATCATTTAGTCTTCATTGTATCCCCATTAAAGAAAAATTATCACTCTTTTCCTTCACAAGTGAGAAAACTAAAACATGTAGTCATTATATCCCCTGCCAGCATTACAATTACTATTATGTAAGCTTGGTATTTGAATATAGAACATTTCCTTGAGCAGATGATATGAAAACTATTATTTATGGGAACAAAAATATGATATTAATATTGGAATCTTACATATTTTATGCCCCTAGAAATAATAAATGGATCTACAGTGATTACCCTATGGTTAATGGCTTGTTATAAACACATGGTTAATTATTTCTCCTTATTGGCTTTTGTATGCATACCCACCTCTGAATAGAGATCACCCATAAATTATCCATTGGACATTACATTTGAAATTTGAGGTTCAGGTCAAATCTCAAGACATTCATATTTAAAATTCAAACATTGTCAGGGCTAAAGGAGATTGTAAAGAAGGAGCTAAATTAAGATTATGAATGTGTTATAAAACTTTTTATTTTAAATATCACTTTTCTTTGTAAAATGCAGTCATACTATTATACAAGGTTTGCCAAATAAAAAGGGATTACTCTTATTGTTTCCATAACTGATATATTACTTATTTCCTGTATCACATGGATATATTATTGGAACCACAGATCAACAATTTAAAAAATATATATTTTAGTAAACAGAAATTTTAGGACTAATTAATTGATTAAAACCTAGAAGTCTAGACTATGGGCAGTAATTCAGTAGAATTTTTGCTCTGAAAAGGACTGGGATAATGAGCTCACAATATACCTCAGAATATAGCAAATTGTTCTGAGAGTTAATTTTAGGAGAATGGAAGGATAGATTTCCTCTCTTGTAGCTCTTCTCACTGGGATAGGCACATGCAGAGGGTACTTGAATATTAGAAGTTCACAGCAGATTTAGTTAACACGAGTCCAGGTTGCCTTCTATTTCCTTCTCCCTCTATGGCCCTATCATGCAAAAGAAGGTTAAATTTGTGTTCAACACTTCTAGGGAGACAAATGATCTGCTCTTTTCAGCTTTCTTTGAGAAAGGATATGATTAAACTTTATCCTAGAGGAATATTCAGTAAATCCAGGGATTTCTCTTTATTATTTTTCTATCCCTATCCTTCATATGGGAAGATGGAGGTGGGGCATCCCGAAGGAGCCCTTGAAGTCTATAAAGGGAATAAAGCTTCCTCCAGTAATGTCTGATGGAAAACCACTTAAAGATTCATGGAGGAATTACGGCCTCTACCAGAAGCTAGAGACAGGAATGACAGAAAATGGTCGAGTGGGAGGCTTAAGCAGTAAGAATCCATTACCCTAAATACCTATTGGGAAGGAAAAAGAATGAAATGTGACTCCCACCACATAACATATAAAAAACAAAATTAAAGAAAAAAAGAAGGACTGTAGGGGCTTGGATCAAAGAAAATGAATGAAAGTCATTATTCAGTGAGAAAACTGATGAATCATTAGTGACAGGACTGAGCAATCTCTACTCTTTGCTTAAAGTGAAAAGTCAGTCACCTTGCAGTGATTCTTAACACATCCTAAGATAAGAAAATGCATTCATTCTACTCTATCAGAAGTAATTTGCAGAGTTTTAGGTAATAGATAAGAAATAGTTTCTTTAAACCAATAATGGGCTAATACATAACACTAAGTCAGTTTCATTATAAACTGCAAAATGAAATGAAATGCTATTGATCCAGGATAAGCGGAAATACTAAAAAATTTAATTTCATATGAAATTGATCAAATCAATGATTTAGTTTAAATACCTAATTTTGCAAATAAGGAAACCAAGGCAGAATGGGGCAGTTTGACATGCACCAGTTAACACAGGTCTTTTAGGAAAGAGCAAAAATCTGGTCCAAACATCTTCTTCTTTTAATTTGTTTTGGAAAATATCAAATATGCCCAGAACAGAGAAACTAGAACAATGAACTTCAATGTGTCCATCAATAACTATGAACTCATTGTGAAACATATTTATTTGTAGTCACACTAGCTTTCTCTATCTCCTTTGTAATAATGTGAAGCAAATCCTACTTATATAATATAATCCCTAAGTATTTTGGTATAAGTTTCTAAAAGTTAGAGAGCTTTTAAAGGTAATCACAATTCTCTTATCACAGTAAACAACATCAATGATTGTCACTAATCATTTAGTCAGTATTAACATTTCAAAATCTTCCCAACTGCCTCATTTATATCTTTCAGTTTGTTTGCTCAAATCATAATTGAAAATTTTCTGTAGATTGAAATCAGGCAATGTATCTTTTATGTCTCTTGATTCTCCTTACTCTTTTTGTATCTTTTTTCCTCCAAAACAGATAGTTGTCTAGAGATTGCCATTTTCTAGGTATTTCTGATAAAACACCCCTAATAAGCTTCTCTGTGTTCTGTATTTCCCTAAATTTGTTCTTTCATCTAGACCAATCTGATTCAAATTTGACTTGGTAATATATTAGTAGTACTATCATCGCAGACATAAAATAGCTGATTGTTTTTAGTTTTGTAGTACTTTTATTGGTGATGTTCTACATCTGCATTTCCTTCTTTATTCATTAATCAGAATAATATACAAAGAAATATTAGCCTTCATAAGTTTTTGGTCACAGTAAGTTAGAATTTTATTAGAAAGGCAAGATAAATGCTTGATTCCCATTATCTTTATCATATGACATCTTTATCATAATAATGACTGTTACCTAATATCCTATTAAGCTGATATATATATATATATATATCAATTTACGCCAATTTGCTGAGCATGAATTTCACTGCACATATTATTTTTATTGTTTTCAAATTGTCCATCTTTTCCCATTAGTTTATCCAAATTGGCTCCTGAATTCTTTACCCAGTGATCTTTTATCTTAATTGATTTTATCTATGATATGATGTGTTATGCCTATTTTGTACATTTCTTGTACAAGACCTGGAAGAAGTCATTTCCCCAAGAAGTCTTAGAGATGGCAACCTGGGAGCTAGTGAAGTTCATCACTAAGAGATTTGTTTTGGTTTTGAAAACTAGTAAGTAGTCAGAGCAAATAAGCAAATTAGCAAATAAAAATCATTTTAGATAAATAAATAATGCTTTCTATTGCTATTTTAATCAAATTCAAGCATAAGTATTTTAAACTTAATCTCTGCAATCTTAAATCTGTCTCTTTCTCTGTACAATATCTTGATATTTAATGACAAACAACATAATTACAATTTTATTTAATTCATGAACCATCTCAGATCAATAAAACCTACTAGTGCCAGCAATATGATTATTGAAACATTATTATTATTATGCATAGACTATTAGTGTAAAACTTGAGATTCATAGAGAATTTGTATAGAAAAGTCACTTCAAGTAGTTACTTTCTGTATGCCATAGCATCAGTACATAATTAGGTTCATTTCTTTGTTCTGCTTTTGATTTTTAGGGATTTGTCTTTTCAAGTTTAATGCTGGTTTATAATAGTATATCATATTTATATTATTCCATATACAAATATAAAAACCAAGACATATTCAGGAAGGTCTAGCTTTTTTACTTTTGACATTTTTATTTTTTTGTATGCTGTACAGTCGGGTCACATTTCACTATTTTTCTATGTGAGATTACCATTATTGCAGCACCATTTGTTGAATTTTGGCTTGCTTGTTTTTTTTTGGTTTGTTTGTTTGTTTATTGGGAAGTGCATGGGCTGGGAATTGAACCCGGGTCTCCTACATGGCAGGCGAGAATTTTACCATTGAACTGCCCTTGGACCCCTTTCTTTGACTATTTATACATTTCCCTTTCTCTATCCTAATATATCTAGCTTTCAGATTATGTATTTACAAACAAGTAAATATGTATATGCATTAATATTTTTACACATTATACAAGATTTAGCACATTATGCTGTGTCTGTTTGAAACTATTATGTACCCCAGAAAAGTCATGTTTTATTCCTGATCCAATCTTATAGGGCCAGACCAACTGCTTAAGGTGGGAAACTTTGATTGGATTGTTTTCCTGGAGATTTGACACCCCCAGTTGTGGGTGTGGCCTTTTGATTCGATGGAGATGTGACTATGCCCATTCAAGGTGGGTATTGATTGGTTTACTAGAGTCCTTTCAATGGGGAAACATTTTGGAGAAACCTCAGATGCAGATGCTTGGAGAACAGTTGCTTCAGAGCTGACAGAGACACAGATGTTTGGAGATGTTTGGCGTGCTCACAGAGAGAGCAGATACCTAGACATGGGCAGAGGCCAGCAGACTTGCAATGTGCCTTCCAGTGAAATACTAATCAAGCCAGAACCCAGACTTGTATCCTAGAAGAACAAAATGAAGGCTCATAGATGCTTAGAGAGGAAAGCACTCACATCAGAAGTTGGAAACAACAGAACAAGGAACAAGGACCAGCAGATGCCAGCCACAAGCCTTCCCATGTGATTAGACATCAGCCTTTCTTGATTCAAGTTATCTTTTCTTGTATTACATTTTGGACAATTTTCTGGCCTTAAAACTGTACATTTGTAATGTAATAAATTCCCTTTTATAAAAGCTGTTACATTTCTTATATTTTGCATTCCGGCAGCTTTCACAAATCAATACACATGCCTGTTATCCATTACCTCCTTTTTAATTTTAATTACCAATAAATGCTTGAGATCACTTTATAGATACAGAATTTTCCCAAACTTTCTCCTGTTGTACAAAGATGTTTATAGTAGTTTCCGTTCATTTGCAATAAAAACATAGACAGAATATGGTATATGCATATGCCTGTTGCATTATTGAGAAGGTGTATTAGCCATATTTTCCTGGAAGTAGTTTTGCTGAGTTAAAGTGTAAATATGTATGTCATTTTTCAAGGTACTGCCAAATTTCCCTTCGTAGTGTCTCTGTTAGTTTGCTTCATGCCAAGAATTATCATTGTGCCTGTTTCACCACCAGCTTGCCAGAAAAACATGTAGTTAAATTAATAATTTTGTCAGTTTGATGGATAATCAATGGTATCTCAGAATACTTTTAAATGAATGTCTCTTATTAAGACCAGGATTCAGTATCATTTCATATATTTAGATATATTTACCTTTATCTCTGTGTGTATATGTGTGTGAATCTTCTTTTCATATATTGTGACTATTTTTCTATTGGATTATGGTTCTTTTTCTTTAATTTGTTAGACATTCTATAAAGAAATAGTCAATATTTGTCTGTTATATAACTTGCAAATATTTACCAATTTTTTTCACTTTTTTGTTTTGAGATACTAAATTTATCAATTTTTTTCAGTCATATGACACTTTTGAACAAAACAATTTTCCCAATACTTATTAATAGATACTTTCCATGATCTTTTAAGATTCACCTTTATTATATACAAATTTTCCATATAATCCAAAGTAGGTCTTATTAAATCTATTTCACAGATTTTTTAAAATAATTTTTTGAAATGGACAATGTATGTACTAAGTCCAATTAAATGGCAAAGTAGCTATTTATACTTCAATTTATTTAACTGCATCTATATGCTTTATAATTTGGGTTGTAACACTTCAGAAAGGAAAAGGAGAGATACTGAAGAAAACCCATTTTGTCCTTTAAAATTCTTGCTTATATTTAGAAGTTAAGGATAAGTTTTGTAGGTTTAGTTACAACACTATAAATCATTGCATCCATTCTGTTTCATTAAGAATGTGTCCAGATATGCATTACACCTTCTTAGTGTCTATCTATGGGAAGTGGTGAAATACAGTAAAAAAGCAGGGGGCAGAGAGAGCAAGTGACTTCCAAAACAAAATATATATATTTTTACAATATATATTGCATTTAAAAATATAAAGTTCTGATACAATTAAATGTAGCAGCAGTTTAATTTCTAAACCACCATAAGCCTGAATTTCATCTTTGTGGTACCAAAATTATGTGTTGAATTTTGGGGGGATTAACTGCAGTCAAATGATTTGCCATTTTCTCCTTTCTCTCTCTTCTAAAAGACAAGTTTAATATTATGGAAATTTTGACATTGGAAAATAAGACATTTGATTCCCAAATACTGACTTTCTGTGGAAACTGTATGAGATTTTAACATAAATAATGGAATAATTGAGATAATTAAAATAAGATAAATCATTTTGACAATTATAAATATTTGTGTTTACAAATTACTTTTATGAAAATAACATTTTATGTTTCTTGAGGACACTTGAATTTGGGAAAACAGTCAATAGAATGGAATATTATAAAGAAGTAGTAAAAAACCTTGTTTTTTTGTTTGTTTGTTTTTTTGCCAAGCATATGAAAGTCACATTAGAAAATGTTTTGCATTAGTTTTCCTGGTCATTTTAAAATAAGTGACAATACTGTGCCATTTTAGAAAAAAAGTTTTGGAACTAAAATGCTCGGTGATTTTGCCAAAAAAAATATTTGAGTTATATTTGAAAAAAATTATACATTGAACCCATAAAAAGGCTAATATAACAAATTTCTAAGGGATTAAGATATAAAGGAATTGGGCAAGTAGCAGTGGCTCAGTGGCAGAGTTCTCGCCTGCCATTCCAGAGACCCAGGTTCAATTCCTGGAACCCACCCATGCCAAAAAATAAAAAAAAATAAAAAATAGGAAAGGAATCATGGAAAAATTAATAAAATGGAACTAATGTCATTAAATAGAATTCGTAAATTTAAAATGGAATCATGACATCAAAACTTCATATTATATCTCTCAAATTTTCTAGTAAGAAACCACATTAGATCATCTCTATATTAACTGTTAGCCATACAATCTCAATAGAATCAATTTTATGAACATATTGAGAAATAAACTTCTGAAAGCAATAACAGTGTAGTCAACTTAAGTAAAACGTGGTATAAATGATATAAAACCAAAGATCCTCTAATAGTCTAATTTCAACAGAAAGCAACCACCAATGAAACACATTTATTGAAAAGATAATTGATTGAAGATATTTACCTGATAAACGCTACTGGTGGCTGGTAAGGAAGAGTCATCCTTGCTGGAATTTGAAATCTATTATTAAAAGTAGAAACAATGCGATAACAGATAGATATAAATTGTTTTAAAAACTAGTTAATTAAATACTATATGAATTAATTCTATTCTTACCTAGGAAGTGATGAGGCAAAGAATTTCTTCCCTTATTGATAAAACAATATATAAATGAATATGCATATTAACATCTCTGGAGAATAAAACGTAATGATTTATAGCCTTGGCTTCCCAGCCAGTTTTCCAGAAGGTAATGTATATTGCTGCTATTTTTATTATAGCACTCTGTTCAAGATGGAGCCACAGTAAAGATTACAATTACTAGTTATAGTGCCACAATTTAGCTCGCCATGGTGTTACTATAAATGTACTTGTCTAGTCAGCATAATTAGCCACTGTCCTTTAAATAAATCAATTTTAATTAGTCATCATGTCAAGAAACCCCAACTGACTAAAGGAACATGATACCAACTTCCAGAGATGTTTAATAAATGTGCTTCTTTTGATAAAGTGTTTGGTACTGAGTGGTTCTAGAGGAAAAGAAATTTTTGGCTCCAGGAATCGAACCCGGGTTTCTGGCATAGCAGGCGAGAATTCTGCCACTGATCCATCATTGCACCGCCCAGGAAAAGAAATCTTGAGGATGGATTTTCTGAAGTGTGTCTGGGACTTTTGGAATTGTTTTATATATGATTGGATTTAAAGGAACTAATGAACTCAATTTCCAATGACATGGCACTGATAATCCATACCATGATGTGGCAATAGAGATATGCAAAATATCACAATATCCCATTAATCAAATACCCATAAAAGGCAATGTTCTGAATGGCAGAGTATTTGCTACCTTAGGCATTTTTTTAAGAGAAGGAGTGTAATGATATTGACTATTTCTTCCTATATATTCTGGAGAAAGGGTGACAGAGAAGGATGAGCTCAGGGCTTTAAATTCCTATCTCAAGCACTCATAAATGAAGTGAAAATTTCTAAATGTGCCTTTAAATAAGCCTTTGTGTCCCGCATTCATAAAACTGAGATCCCTGAGAACCAAACTCGGAGCCTCATTTTGCAGGTAGCTGAATTGAAATACAAATAGAATTCCCAATGTGTACTGTGTGTGCTGTTAAAATGAGAGAAGAAATGGGATCATGAAAATTGGAATGGTACATATTTGCAGATCATAATGAAAGTGGAGATATTGAATATCTCTGATGTGTCTTCATTGGCAGCAGAAGAGCTCTTCCATCCATTCCCAGGAGATTAATAATGTTTTGCTGTTCAAACCTATAATGTTCTCCCCTAAGGATGCAGCCTTTCTACCTTCAATTGAGGAGATTAACCCTGCTTTGTTGGAGGAAAATGTAATGTAATCCCCCAATATAGTTGACTTGCAAGACTGCTAATTTCTCTCATGACCCACCCATACTACCTTTCTTCATTTTTAGACTGTAATTAGACTGAAGTTATAAAAGGTCCTGAAATTTGAGGTCTAAAGGAGGTACACTACACTCCAAAAGAATTGCATTATTTTTCAAATTTATGCAAACAGATATCAGGGGAATTTATGTGGGGAACAATTTTTAGGGTGTAAGACAATGGTGAAAGGAATATAAAGTTGAATCTGGCTGAATTTATTGAGTGCGTCTGGAATAAAGGAGATCTCTTAAGTCATCTTTTAATAGTACTGTGCCTCTTGATTAGTCAATGGAAAATAACAACTTAATCCATGTAGGAAAAGTAATGGCTCAGAGCCATTACTCAGGAATGAAGGTTTAGCTCACCAAACAGGCTAACAACCATGACAAGCTGAGGTATTTGCTGACAGCAAACGAATATGGAATGGGATCATGGAAGAGACTAATATAAAAGGGAGCTCTGATCATGTCACCTGTTACACAAATGATAACAGTTTAGGGATATTGCTTTCTTGTTCTGTGGTGAATATATTTGAGATTTTTAGGATTTTTAGGGTGCAAGATAATGGTGAAAGGAATATAGAGTTGAATCTGGCTGAATTTGACAAAAAACAATTATCTTTGTTCTTCCCTCTTGTATCCCCTTATACAACAAAAAAATATATTAATTTTACATCATATTATTTGTTACAGTATATCAAAGGGAGTGAAGATTATCCAGATGCTTGCATCCTCATCTTGGGAAAGGGTTGGTGTGTTTTCAGTTGCACCCAGGGTAGTTGTAAAATGTTAAGTAGAAGGGTGACTTTGCCATTGTCTTTATCTGGAGATTAAATATGTTTTGAGATGTGTAAATGTGCCAAATTGACAAAGGGTAGTTTATGTTGGTTGATTTTATGTGTTGACTTGGTCAGGATATGATGTTCAGTGGTTATGTGAAATCTAGCCTGTGTGTTACTGTAGAGCTATTTCATAAATGGGATTAGCATCTATAATTGGTTGACCTTAATTAAGAGCTTACCCTCCTAAAGTCCAGGGGCCCATTGGCAGCAGATAACTTGTTCTGGGTTTCACAGGTCCAGAGCCAGAGAAGATTTTTGCCTTAGGACAGACCATGCCTGTAACACTTTGATGAGATTTTGCACTGTTTCTGACTTTGTATTGCATTTGTATTTTTACTGAAATGGTTTAAGGTTTTTGTGATATTGTAATGAAATTAATGTATTTTGTAAATAGAAAGAACATGTCTTTTGGATGTCCAGACAGTGGAATGTACTGGTTTGTAATTATCATGTATGCAAGTAAAGCCATGTTCTTTTAATCCAATCATGTGGGGTAGACCTACTGTTGGGTGTGAACTTTTGTTTAGGTTGCCTCCATGGAGATATGACCCACCCAATTAGGCTTGGGACATTTTGATTAGATTGTTTCCATGAAGATACAACCATACCCATTCAAGGTGGAGCCTAATCTTTTACCGGAGCCCTCTATGAAAAGAGTAAATGGCAGAAAACAAAGAAAGCAGAGAGATGAAACCCAGATGCAAACATATGGAGATGCAGAAGGCCCAAAAAAGCTGAGAGAGCCATTTTGGAAACCAACCAAGGAAAGAAAGATCAGCAGACATTGCCACTACCTTCCCATGTGACAGAGAAAGACAGACACAATCAACCTTTCTTGAGTGAAGGCATAAAAGAAGATGCCTTAATTTGGACATTGTCATGGCCTTAGAACTGAAAATTTGTACACAAATAAATCCTCTTTGTAAACGCCAAACCACTTACATTATATTGCATTCTGGTAGCATTAGCAAACTGAAACAACCTCTTTCTTTCCAACTAATATTCTCTCTCTCTCTCTTCCACACACTTATACACACATCCTATTGATTCTGTTTTTCTGGGGAACTCTGACTGATAAACATGCATTAATATTGTAACCTGCAACTTCTGTGAATTCTTTTTTGTTTTTTTTTTTTTAGTTCTACTAACTTTCTAGTGGATTTCCTGAGCTTTTCTATATACAAGATCATATCACCTGCAAATTGATATAATTTCATTTCCTCTTTTCCAGTGTGGGTGCTTTTTATACCTTTTTCTGGGCTAATTGCTAAGCTAGAACTCCAAGCAAGATATTGAATATCAGTGATGAAAGTGGGCATCCTGGTTTGTTTGCTTTTTGTCTGCTCTATGGTGGGGTCACATTTCATTGTTCTTCCACATGAGTATCCCATTATTGCAAACCATTTGTTGAATTTTTGTTTGTTTGATTTTTTTGTCTGTTTGCTTGCTTGTTTGTTTGTTTTTTGGGGAGTGCACGGGCCAGGAATCAAACGCGGGTCTCCCACATGGTAAGCAAAAATTCTACCACTGAACTGTTCTCATACTCCCCTGGGCATCCTAGTTTTAGTCCTACTATTTGGGTGAAAATATTTGTGAGGAACCTGAATAAAGCTTAGAGTTTGGAGTGAGTTGGCAGGTATTGAAGGTAGCTTATTATAATAATCAAAGTCAAACTGGAGATAACAAAATGGACTTTAATGACTTATTGCCATGGCATAAGCAAGAGGTTTACCTTAAAAAAAAGATGTTTCCCCCTGTTCCATTTTCCCCCACCGAATGCCAGTATCAGACAAGGATCAGATGAATTCTTGTAGCCTTGAGGATGCATTTCACTTCTAAGAGATTCCAGAAAACAGGCTTCTTCAGTTTTAAGGACATGAGGTTTGGGAGCTGGGAGTGGGGGCTTAGGATGGAAAAGGACTGAACACCAAGGCAAAGTGGGGATATTGTCTTCAAGTTCTCTCTGTCATTTCTTTAGCACCCCCTTTCCCCAGCAGAGTGATTGGAGAAGGCTTCAGGTTAGGAGTGTAGATATAAATAAGAACAGGGCCAGTTAAGGGGACCTGAGTCCTTGAAGGCAACTTCCTTCAGAGACTGCAGTGAACTAGTCCTATATGAGCAGGAAAGCTATCCCCTGTGAGATTTATCATTTAAACCCTTGGTAATTGCCAATGTTTGGTACTAAACAACCATACATAGGATTTTGACCAGAATCCAGTCACTTCACCTTTCAGTCTATCACATTGAACTTGTTAGCCATAGGTTTCTCATAATTCTTTTTATCATGTTCGAGTTTCCTCCAATTCCTACTTTCAGAGTGTTTTTATCACAAGATGGTGTTGGGATTTTTCAAATGCCTTTTAAATCAATTAAGATGATAGTGCACAAATTTACTTCCTTCTTTTAATGTGATATAATTAATTTATTGATTTTATAATTTTGAATCTGTGCACCATGTGGCCCTGAACTTCTTTTTGCTTGGAAGTGTTTCATTACTTCTTCAATCTCTTCACTTGTTATAGGCTGTTGAGATTTTCTGTTTCTTCTTGAGTCATGTTAGGTAATTTGAGTGTTTCAAGGGAATTTTCCATTTCATCTAGATTATCGAATTTATTGGAGTACAATTGTCTGTTGTACTCTCTTCTAATCCTTTTTAGTTCTGTAAGATAAGTGGTAATGTCCTAACCATGAATTATTTTTCTATTTACTTGCGCCTTCTTTTTTATTTTATTCAGTCTAGATAAAGATTGATAGATTTTATTGCTCTTTTCAAAGAACCAACTTTTGATTTTATTGATTCTCTCAATCACTTCCTTATTTTCCACTTCATTTATATTCTCTCTAATCTTTATTATTTCCTTACTTTGTGCCACATATTTTCATAATTTCCTTTATAATGTGTTTTCATAGCAAGTTGACTATAATTTCTTTCACAAAATTGGTTTCTTAGATAATATTTATTCATCCATGGGCAGTTTATGATCCATTTATTGAGTCTCTTACATCATCTTTCTTTGATTTTTACAGCAATATGTATTCTTGTTTGCTTGGGTATAAAAAAAATCATATAAGTTGTCTTCTACATCATTGTTTATCTTTTCAGAGCTTTTTGATGTTGTAGAGACCCAGGACTGGAAGAGATGTTAAAGGTCAACAGACCTCCTCAGGAATGAAAAGAATGTGCCAATGGTATCATAAAACCACTTATTTTGTAATATACTTATTTTGTAAAGCATTGAAACTCATCTCCATGATATGTTCATAACAACTCTTCAACTCTGTGGCATAAGACCCTGCTAAACTCCATTCTCATGCCCTATGAGATGTCCATCTCCTAAGCCGTTATTAGCTGTCCCTTGTACTCCACCACACCTTGTGCTGCACTGACTTCCATTTTCCAAATGCCTGCCCTTGGGAAGAACCTTCTCCCCATGCATAACTCCTAAGAAAATTCATTAATAACCCCATTTCAGATGTGTTCTTGGTCTCAGGACTGTGCTGACCCATGCTCTTCAAGTGCTGAGTTGGAACAGTTGGTAAGCCAGCAGTGGAAATGAGTCTTGGAAAGGGTGAATTCATGGGGCAAATCTCAAATTAACTTACATCATCCATTGGGGATGGGAGGGACTGTCCTCTTGGATAAATGGGGACTTCTGTGAGAGATTAAGGAAGCCCTGAAAACTCCTGTGGGTTTGCTAACTGTTTTGCAACAAATGGCAAGTCAATTTAAATTAGAGTAAGAAGAAAGGAGTTCCATTAAATAGCAGTGGCCATATTATGCCTTCTTTTAGGGGCCCTGTGAATGCTACCAAGGCAGAACAAGCAGCAAAAGTCTCTGTGCTCTGTTTAGAGGAGGAATTAAAACTAGAAAAAGATATGTGCTTTGCCCAGGTGGAAATGAAGGACTTTCCAATCACCTGCACCAAGGGATGATCAAATAGAGATTCTGGCATGCAGATTTGGCAGAGTTAGAGGCCACAAGTTGCCTCAGGCTTGAGACCATAGAATACTAACTAATCTAGGGTGAGAACCAAAAGTTTGAGATCTCATAGGTTCTGCATTTGATAATGAAGAGGAGGAAAAAGAAAAGGTTTGGGAAATAGAGGATAAAATAAAGCCACCTTTGTGTATAGCGGTACCAAAGGTTGCCTCTTTACTACAAGAAATTAGGACTCAATTATGTCATTATTACTTTGTTTTGACTTTAACTAATGCTTTCTTTAATATTCCCTTACATAAGGCCTATCAATTTGCTTTTGACTTCACCTGGTAAGAAGTCAAAGGACTTTCACCATGCTTCCACAAGGCTCTTTACACAGCCCAAACGTCTGCCACAGTCTCATGGCAAAGGAATTGGTTAAGTGAGAAAGTCCTGCAAATGTGACTCTGTTTCACTGTATTGATGATGTCATGTTAATCACTATCTTTCAGAATTAAAAGAAGCCTCAGGTTCATTGTTCTATCACTCTGAGAGTCCAAGATGGGCAATCAGCTACAACAAGCTATAGCTGCTTTGTCAAATTCTTGGATGTTGTATGGTTGGATAAGACAAAAACTGTACCTTCTGCTATAAGTGAAGATGTGCAATGTTTATTCATGCCACAAATGCCAAAACAACTAATGGCTTTCTTGGGATTGTTGAGGTATTGGAGACCTTTTGATCTTCACTTAGCCTAAATGTTAAAACTTTTGTATGTTATGATTAGAAAATGCCATCCTTAGGTGTAGGATATACCCAAATAGGCTTTTTATTTTATTTTTTCTTTTGCCAAATAGGCTTTTGAAAAGGCAAAAAGGGCAATAGCCAAGGCACAAACACTAGGAGGCATAGATCCAGACCTGCCCTGTAAATTGGATGTAGCCAGCACTAATATGGGCTTTGAGTGGGGTCTGTGGCAGAGGCAGCATTCTAAATGAGTTCCCCATGTTTCCCCTGTCTATACAAACAACTTGAAGGAATTCATGATGTGATGTGTCCATCTCCTGAATTGTGTAGTCTTGCTGTTAAGCTAAAAAACTATAGCCTTTTCCACCACAAAATATTTCCAACTAACATGGGGCATATCTTTCCCCTAAGGGATGGCTATGAAACTGTGGGCAATATGGTTGAACTACTGACCCTTTAACTAGATTGAATGTTGTACATGGGGACAGCCCTATGTCCCCACTACCTTATAAAACTCTTTTCCCCATACTCCTTGTAATTGGTTAAGGGTTAAAGCTAGATATAAAGTAAAACAAACTCCCTGATGGTATTATACTTTAGCCATATTTGCACCAAGAGGCGCTGCAAGAGTTACTGAAGAAAATGTGGCAACTTTAGCTAATCACACTGCCCAAGAACTTAATGAGCCTAAAATATCTATATTCTTGTTAAATAAAGAACCTGTACAGCTTATAAAAGTAATTTTAGAAAATAGAATGGCCTTAGATATCCTCACTGCAGTACAAGGTGGCTCTTATGCCTTAATTAATGTGCAGAGCTGTGTATATTTACTCCTGATCATTCACACAATGTCACACAAGTTTTAAATTTTATGCAAGAGCACATACACAATATTGATAAATTATCAGTAAACCCTTTATCTAAATGTAAAATTCACTTTCGTGGCCATGGCAGCAACTCTTTGTAGGGTTGTTATCTCTGTTTGGGAGACTCAGTGTTTTGTTGTGTCTTATACTGTTGTTATATGGATGCAATGCCTGTCCTATAGTCAGTGCAGTCTGCTGCTTGCGGATGGATTGTGGTGACCTAAGGCCTGGGCTGCCCCTCCATATAGAAGTTAAGCTACTGCACATAGCTGCCTACATGACCTGGTCAGAAGTCAAAGGTCAACAGATTTCCTCTGGGAAGAAAAGAAATTATAGATGGTATCATGGACTGCTTACCTTGTGAAGCATTGAGACTCCTCTTCCCTGATATGTTGATAATAAGTCTCCAAACATCTGTTTCATGAAACCCTGCTAAAACTCTGTTCTCACATGCTATGGAATATCCTTTCCCTAGACCCTTCTATTTCGTCCCTTGCACACCCTCCCTTGTGGAGCACTGACTTCCATTTCCAAAATGGTTACCATCAGGAAGAATCATCTGCCTGCCCATAAGCTCTAATAAAATCCACATCTAACTCCATGCCTGAAATGTCCTTTGGTCTTATGGCTGTGCCAATCTGTGCTGTTCAAGAGCTGGATTGGAATAGATATTTTTTGGAAAAGAGTGTATAAATATCTCCAATGAATACTGCATTTATTTATGTGTTAATTCACTTGTGGTTCACATTTATTGTTGCTTTATCTTCTTGATGTGTTATTTTTCCTACTAATATATGACTTCCCTATTTGTCTCTTCATAGTGTTTAACTTTGAAATATATTTTCTTTGACATTGAATTGGCTACTATTGATTTACTTTATTTCACATTTGTCAGGGATTAATTTAAGATTTATTGTCCAAATCATAATACTTCTGAGACTACTATAGTCATTTAAAAATTAACATTTATATATTTATTTAAAGAGTTTTCAGAATGACGTATTAGGGACAAAAATGGATTTATTTTAAAAGTATTTCCAACATTAAAGTTATTCAGCAATATCAGTTGAATAGCAATCCCTGTTTTGACTTTATATTTTCCAGAGTCAGTGTTTAAAATAGTTGACTTTTAATGACTATTTCATATTGCTTACTGTTTCCATAGAATCTCTTATCATGTAAAAATATTTATAAGGCTGTTAAAATTATTTTAAAAATAATTTTCTGTTGATGAGTAATTCTGCTTTATTTAGCATTGGTTGCCCAGCTTTTAGGTTTTATTTATTTTTGCTTCTTAATGATTCCACTCCTGAAAAATCTTCACATTTATTTGGATGCTTTAGTGTTTTTTTTCCTGTTTTGTTTTTCTTCTCTGAATTAATATACCTTAGTTGATAATATGAAGGGATGTTGTGCAGAAGGAGTCATGTCTTGGTTCTTATTTTTCTTTACTTCGTGAGCTAATGACAAAATGAAAGTAACAGATGACCTTAGTGTCAAGTTCTTTGACCCTAATAGTCTATTTGATTATTACCTGAATGTCACCTGCCAGCCCTTAAGTTTTAACAATTAATTCTTTTGCTAAAGCAATCTCTGTGTCTCGGCTTCCAATACTGTTCTTTTTTTCAAGAGTTGTCTTCATTTGCTTCAATGTCCTAGCATATGTGGTATGGATGGGGAGTTTTCAGAATAATTCCCATTTGCCTTAATGAGTTTTCATCTGTTATCCCACACAGTCAGATTTTCTCTGTTTTGAAGTTACTCTGTTATTACTAAAAGTATTGGACTGATGCTGCTTTGCCTATTCCTTGCAGTTTCAAAAAAATATTAACCACATCAGTGCAGTGGATCTATTAAAACATTTTTCTCCTATCTATCTCTCATACTTGTGTTTCACTACCTTTGAATATCGCCTGCCATCCTCTGCCCAATTTATGCTCTGGATCCCTTAGGAGATCCTGGAGTTTCTGTCTATTTTTAAAAATTTATTAACTAACTTCCATCTTCATCCATATTCTTTCTCTAATATATATATATATATATATATATATATATATATATTTAGGGATGAAAGTTGAAACCTGTAATCTTAAAAATATTTTTAGGAACATAAATCTGAAGCTGTATTTTTTTCCTGGGTGATTTTGTAGGGTTGTAACTACATTGTGTTGGATGTTTCTTCTAGGAGATTTTTTTGAAAATTGTGAAGTATATTATCATAAGCAAATAAATAATTAAAACCTAACTATGAAACCTGCAAATTAGAAGAATTAAAAAAATTCTTAAATTAATATTTTTGGTTGTTTTGAAAAGCCCTTTTTTTTTTTTTTATTTACATGGGCAGGCACCAGGAATCGAACCCGGGTCCTCGGGCACAGCAGGCAAGTGTTCTTACCTGCTGAGCCACCGTGGCCCGCCCTGAAAAGCCCTTATTTTTAAATCATTTTCCATTTTAAATTATCATGTTACTTTTGTAGTGTATAGCATATATCATATTAAGGATGGTTTATTTCCTTGAAGTATGTTTTTCAAAAGTGGAAAAATCAAGACATTGTATGAACATTTAGAAATCTAAAACTTAAGGAGTACAGTTCCAGGCCAAAATCCTATGTGTGACCCTTTAGAACCAAACCCTGACTCATTCATTCATCACATGACCATCTTTTATCTGTGTCTCTCTAAATTAATGTCATATTGGATTAAGGGCTCACCCTACACCATTATGACTTCATTTTAATGTAACTAATTCCATTTGTAATGACTCTGTGTCCAAATAAATTTACATTCAAAACTACTGGGTGTTTAGAATTCAGTATATCTTCTTGGGAGACACGATACGATCCGTAACACTTCCAAATGTGGGAACCCCCATTGAGGCTCCTCCTAGGAGCCTATGTCTGTATCTGGTACTAAGGTACCACTCCACTCTAACTCACTACTTTCTTACTTCTAGTCCTTCCCTCCTTCCCTCCACTCCATCTTTGAGCCATAAAAAGGCAGGAGACTTTTGTTCAGGGCTTTGTGGGATGAAATGAGTACCCCCATCTGTGCTAATCCACCTGACCCTCACCTCCTACCATTGCATGGGAAAAATTGGAAGACTGAGGTATAAGCTCCTATTTTTGACTCATTTGCCTAATTGATCACCTGGACACCTGGCAGCTTGACAATGCTATCTTATTCTGCCATTATAGGTGGTGACATATATTCAATCACACCCTCCTTACCTTGTGATGTGAAAAAATAAATAGCAATTTAGTTTACAAAGTGATACTTTTTAATAATCTCTTCAGTTACTAGCACTGCTAAATAAATGTCTGCATGTTTTCTTATGTTTGTATACATATTTGTGAATTGTCTCTTTAAAATTCATGCTCATTTTATATTAATATCTTGTTATTGACAATATTTAAACTGTACAGTTTCTTCCAATATTTTGCATAGTGTTTCAATAACTGAATTTTTAAATTTTATTTTATATGAATATAATTTCACCTTTTAGGAGTTTTATGTCTATACTTTTTTAAAAAATTAGTTTTCTTTTACCATCAAAAGGATGGACATCCTTCCCCTTCATTGTTTTATAAATATTCGCTTCTATTTTCCTATAGATTTTTGGTTTGGTTTGTAAATATTTATTCAGTAAAGTCAAGTAAATGTTTTGCTTTACTTTGTGGTGTTGTAAATGTGGTTATTATATTTGCGAAACCAGCCAGTGAAAAATAACTTACTTTTATTGTAATCTGTGATTCATTCCTTTATTGTGTAATAAGATTTTAAAGAAAATAGTGTCTATTTCTGGACCACTTCCTCAATGATCTATTTTTTCTCTTCTTTGGGTAGTAAAACATTTACAAACATTTTAGTTCTTTCCAACAAATTACTATCTCATCATTCTTCCTTTTAAAACTTTTCTCTGAGAATTTTTTGAAGTTATTCTTGCAGATACAATGAACATTTAGTAAAAGAGGCATAGGCATCAATCTTTTGCTTAAGGAAATAATTTCAATGTTAGCCACAATATACATTTCTATAGTGCTTTGCTATATTTTCCTATAAGAGCTGTCTTATGATTCTTTGATTAAAAATAAAAATTACTCTGTACAAAATTTCTATTTCTTCCATGATTCTGATCTTTCCCATTCTGTCTCATCTAATTTTTCCTTTTCATTACACCCTAAAAATATTTGTAAAATTTACTCTCTTTTGAGATGTTTCTGGGCAATCAATTATTTTGTTCAACTTTTGCTCTTCTTGATAACCATCATTGAATTTCAATAGGTTATACCATTGAAATATTTAAATAACCTCTGAAAACTTAATATTATATAAAATATTAGGTAATTACTGTTTTTTTCTTGATAGAGCATGGCAAAAATAGGTAAACAATGTATTGTTCTGTCTTGTGTTTGGATAAAACTCGAGAAATGCATTGCCATTTTCAGGCACTATTGAGTATGATATTATGATAAATGTGTAACCTTTCAAACCAATATAAAAACATCTTTTAACATATGCATGTAAAATATTTAGCTTTTTTGTGAACATAATCAGAAGTTTTACCTTTAAAGTACATGTACATTCAAGTATTTGCTACAGAGTGGCAGTATAGAAAACATAATTTTTTCAGTGTGAATCAGTTAGGCTAACTGATTCAAGCTTCCATTTTATGACTTACATATTATATATTTTGGACCGTTTATTAGTTCGGGTTCTCTAGAGAAACAGAATCAACAAGGAACACTCGCAAATATAAAATTTATAAAAGTGTCTCACGTGACCGCAGGAACGCAGAATCCAAAATCCGCAGGGCAGGCTGTGAAGCCGATGACTCTGATGGAGGGTCTGGATGAACTGCACAGGAGAGGCTCACCAGCCGAAGCAGGAATGGAACCTGTCTCCTCTGAATCCTCCTTAAAAGGCTTCCCATGATTAGATTAAGCATCACTCATTGTAGAAGACATTCCCCTTTGGCTGATTACAAATGGAATCAGCTGTGGATGCAGCTGGTGTGATCATGATCTAATTCTATGAAATGTCCTAATTGCAGCAGACAGGCCAGCACTTGCCCAACCAAACAGGTTGGCCAAGTTGACACGCGAACCTGACCATGACCGTCCACTCCTTGTCAACTTGGCAGCTATATATATCACCTTAAACCATACCCAATTTCCAAATAAAAGCAATAAAATATACATTTTTTATTTTACCTAACAATACCCAACTGTCCTGCATATATCTGGAAACACATTTGGCAGATTGGTTGTCAACTTGGCCAGGTGAAGGCACCTAGTTTTGTTGCTGTGGACATGAGCCAATGGTACATGACCTTCATCTGTTGCTGATTACATCTGCAGTTGGCTAGGAGGCGTGCCTGCTGCAATGAATGATGTTTGACTTAATTGGCTGGTGCTTAAATGAGAGATGCAAAGTAGCACAGCCTAAGCAGCTCAGCATACCTCATCTCAACACTCACAGCTCAGCCAAGGCCTTTGGAGATGCAGAAAGAAATCACCCGGGGAAAGCTGTTAGAACCCAGAGGCCTGGAGAGAAGGCCAGCAGAGACTACCCTGAGCCTTCCCACATAAGAAAGAACCTCAGATGAAAGTTAGCTGCCTTTCCTCTGAAGAACTAACAAAATAACTCCCCTTTTATTAAAAGCCAATCTGTCTCTGGTGTGTTGCATTCTGGCAACTAGCAAACTAGAACAGAACAGTTATAAGTAATTAATTATTACTAGTCAATGATATTTAAATATATGGCCAGACAATTAAATTTCCTCACATAATCTCAGGTGCACAATCCACGGGAGTTACCACATGATAATCCATGCAAAAAAAGTCTCATGTACTTATAATTCATCAAAAAAGTTAAATGAAAATTAAAATTTTGTCTAGTTTATGGCACAAGAAGTATGTTTTGAGTATGTGGGAATCAAAACACAAAGTGAAAGAGATTAAAGTGAAAGTTCAATATATGGTTCCTTTTCAAATAAATCATGAACCTTTTGTCCCAAACACTTCTATAAGGCTGATTTATTCCTTCCCATTTTTGGCTTTAACACAAAAATAATGATGGTACTTTACTGGAGGGGCTCCACTCTGTTTCTTATCCAGAAGAAGTTCATCTTAAGTTTGAGTGCCTATAAAATAATACTGCAAAATATTTTATCCATCATAACTGCATTTAGAACAGAGAGGGCTAACTTAGAATGTGAAATCATAATAACTTCTAGAATTGAACATTAAATACTTATCACTGCTTTTAAGCCTGAAGTCATTTTCTGGAATCAATGATTTACGTCCTAGCAGCTCTAATATTTCACACATATAAAATTGCATGGTTATGTGACAATGAAAAACTAATTTTGAAATAAATTCCTAATATTTATGTGGAATACATTTTGTGTCTTCTGATTTTTTTATGCCACATGAACACAATTGACTTTAACACATTATTAACTATGTCTAGAAATCAAGAGTTTTCTTAAAAACAAGGGATTCTCTCATTTTTTGAGGGTTGTAATTCCAAACTATAAACTTTTATGAACATTAGCAAACATACATCCAGGTATCTGTCAGGGTCTCTCTGCATCTTGAGATATATTATGTATTAGATGTACAGAATTCCTTTCTTTCTCCCTTATGTACATGTGAGAGATATTCACAAATATTTTTGAATTCACAAGAAAATTTCATAGTGATAATTCCTCCAAAAATGAGAACATGGTAACATATTTATCATCTATAAAATATGTCAACCCAGTCTCCACACAAAAAAGAAAAACAAGCAACTAAAATGCACATAAGAATTAATATTAGGGGTCATTTGGGAGGAAAGTTTTGCATTGAAACCAAACAATCATTTTCAAATATGTCTTAAAAATCAACCCCATTTCATGTACTCTTCAACATGTACTTATTTGTGAGGATCAAATCCTAAACAAATCATAATCAAATCCTAAACACAACCTTCTTTCCCTCCTTCAATCATGGTGGATTACTCTGGATCCCAATAGCTCTGTAGTTTCAAAATTTCACTTTCTGCACATGAAAGTTCAGCAAACTGTTTTCTCAAAGCACAAAAATAATTTTTCACATATTAATGTTTTTCTCACTGCAAACAGAACATACATGCAATAATCACTTCTCCAAATTCCACCTTTTCTTATGTCCTGCAAATCTAAGCTAGAAATGATCTTTTCACATTTTTTAACTCCAAAAAATCTGTATACTGTATTTTGTTTATCTTTTATTAAAGCCATCATATTTACTTTTCACCCACAATGTCATAAGTACTTGAGGAATTAAAGTCATAATTTCTACCTACCAGTTAGCTCATCATATCCTGTATTTCAACTACTTTAAGTATTAACAGTATTTTGGGAAGAGATAAAGAGTTAGAGGTCATGACAAGCAATGGCATTGTTGCAATGTAAACTTCAGTAAGGTTAAGAACGTAGGGAAACACAGTTAACATTTGAACCCTATTTTTTCTTATAACTGAAAAACAGAAAATAAAATCCTACTAAAACTTGATCTGTTCTAAATTGATATTGTCACAGACAGATCCGAGGGTTTGAGAAAACACTTTCAAAGACCCAACAATATCTTGAAACATTATTTGTGCTAAACTAAGACAATATGCTTTTTATGACATTGTCTATCTGAAACATCTTTGTTACTCAGCAACTCTCATGTCAGGAAGAGACTAAAAGAAGCATCAACAGTACTATATCATTTTTATATGAACATTTATTATACTATCATTTATATGAATTTCTCTAATCAGTAACATACTGTTCCACAAAACAGATGTGTAATGATTATTCAAATATCGTTAACTTCAGTCTAGGGTCTGGACAATGGCAGTAGATGATTTTTGAAGGCAGCAAAACCTATAAAATTCAAGAAATTTACCTATTAGCATTCAAAGATGAATAGAAAGGCAATGAAAAAGTAGATGAAATAAAGTTGAAAAGTACCTAGAATGGAAACAGTCGAGAACCTCATTGTCAGCTCATGCTATTAAATTAGCATTTCTTTGTTTAATGATTTGTTTTCCCATCATTACATTAGTAAAATGCATAACCCTCTAATTTTTAATAAAAACCTGTTAAGAAAGTGCTTTTCCACTCCAAAAGGCAGATGTTATTTCCTTGTGCTGCAGTGATATTTCCATTTCAAATAAAACAACAAACAAAAATACCAATGCTATTCATTTGTATAAATTTGTTTCAAGGACCACTGATTTCCTTTACATACCAATTAAGTGTCAAACCTTCATTTGCTATGAAAGGTGATGTTTTTATGCTGTCTCTCTTCCCTTCTCCCTGTGGGGTAACTGATGTCTTTACTCCACATGAGTCACCCATTTGTGATTATTCTTCCCTAAAACAGTTTTGCCACTGCTGTTTCTCCACATTCCATTGCTGTGTCATGTTGTTTGAAGCTGTGCCTCAGTGAGCACTTGCAGCATTTCTTCTGCATGCTGTGCACTGGTGGTTTTCCCTTCTCACCTCACCATCTCATAGCTGTCACCCTGCTGTCATCTGTCTTCTGTGAATATCTTCCCCAGTAGCGCAGTGTTACAATATGCATTGTCTGGTTGCTTAGAATGGGCTATGATCCAAGCTTTTGATATTGGTGTTCATTATGAGGGAAAGTTTTTGCCCATGTTCTTAGCTATCAAAAGTATATTGAAATTTTGCATGCAGGGTTGAGATAAATTTCATGCATGGTTGCATAAATGACTGCAAAGTTACTGAGAATTCCGATGTTAATTTGACTGGAAAGAGAAATAATAAATAAAGGGTGTATATCACAGTAAATTCATTTTGTTATAAGTAAATTCTCTCTTTTAAAATGATTTATTGCAAGTATTTATTTAACCTAATTAATTGTGTCCAGTTTGTTTACTTATATGACTTTCAATTCCAAAATTATTGCAAATAATTGACCCAAGCTTAGTTTAAGCAGTATTACATTGTTGACATTATAAGTGACAGAATTGATTTTGAGGTTAGTGAACAAAGGATAGGAAAGATATTACATTAAATAAAAAAAAATTCTGCTTTGATTTTAACTGAGGAATCATGACATCAATGACTTGCACTAGGATTAATATATTTAAGCAAAATCTTCAGATTTAATGAGCATTAAGTAGCATTACTGTGGACAATAAAATTTACTCAACTAATCAGGCTTCCATCCAATTTAAGCTTAGGCAGAAACACATACAATACTCAGAAAATTTCCCACAGATATCAATATTTAAAAATGTATGATAACACACAGAGATCAGTTGGAATTGAATGCATGAATTCTGTCATGGTTTGTAGAAAAGATTATTGCATTCTTTGAGAATATGTGTCTTAAGAATGAGATGGATTCCAATGAACAAAAGGTCACAAAATGAAAATCCCAAGGGATAAAAGCAATGAGGAGAAAATGAATATAGATCCTGAGCTGTGACAAATTGAAAACTATCTCTTGAGCACCTGAAATGTGAAATATAGGTTTGAAGATAGAAAGAAAACAAGAAGGCACATTCATACAGAAAAATCAGGTATAGAAACACTAAAGGAGAAGTATAAACAAAATAGTACAGGGAGATACGAGACCATTTAAGAAAGCTGGTATTTTTATACATATATTTGCATAAGTATAATAGCTTATAGTAAGTTTGGTGAGGGAAATTCTGTGTAGACTATTTGTTTTACTACACATTTGCAATCCAATTAGATGAGCTACCCATGTAATAAATTCATTCAATTAGAGATTGCATGTGTCCATTAAAACAATAAAACACCCTATGTTGTAATTCATGTAGTGGATTTTGCACTTAAAAGAGAAAATTGTAGTATACTTGGTTTGACTACTGGGGACAAAAAACTTCAGTAATAAAAGCATTGCTACCTGCTATATAGATATAACAGGATACACATAGAGCATCAAGAACTGCATTAAATAAGAAAGTTTAACAGAAGATACAGTCATCTGCATGGCATCCTGTAGAGTCAGGGAGCAAATATCTTACATTTACTATAATTTTCTAGATATGACATTAATTTGATACCAGGGTTATAAGTGGTTCTTCCTCCCCCATAGCAAGGAGTACAAATTGTGGCCATCTTAAAGAAAGTTAAAATGAGAAGAGATCATTCATTCATTCAACATATTATTTACAGATCTGCCAGACGTTCTCTAAAAGCAGAGTATAGTCAAGATAGTAACTCTTCACAGACCTTACATAATTGCAAAGAGAGTTATGGGAATCTCCTTACTTTGCACACAGAATCTCCTTGGGAAACATTAACCCTAACCAAATATACCAGGACTCTGCAGTCAACTGGGAGAAACAGTGGTATATCCTCTGCTTTTTTTCCCCTCAAAAAGCACTTCCCAGAAGATAAACATTTTCAAATTGAACACAGAGGGGTAGTGGATTTTCATATAGCATTATGTAGCATTGTGAAAATTAGAATATTAATTCCCCATG
>PVIY010007262.1:0-83004 GCA_004026745.1 Myrmecophaga tridactyla | reverse complement strand
GTATATTGCATTCCAGCAGCTAGCAAACTAGAACAGATTTTGTTACCGGAGAGTGAGGTGCTGCTGCTGCAGTTTGCAAATACCAAACATGTTGGGACAGCTTTTTAAATGGATAAGGGGAATAATCTGGAGGAGTTGTGAGAAGCTTGATAGAGAAGGCCTAGAATGCTTTGAAGAGACTGTTGGTAGAAATGTGGACTCCAAAGATACCTCTGATGAGGCCTTAGATAAAAATGAGGCACGTGTTATTGCAAACTGGAAGGAAGGCGATCCTTGTTTTAAAATGGCAGATAATCTGGCAAAATTAACTAGTGGCTTTGGCTGGAAGGCACATTTTAAAAGCCATGAACTTGGATATTTAGCAGAAGAGATCTCCAAATTAAATGTCGAAAGTGCAGCCTGGTTTCTCCTCGCAGCTTATACTGAAATGCGACAGGAGAGAGATAAGCTGAGAACTGAACTCTTGAGTAAAAAGAAACCAGAAATTGAGGTCCTGGAAAATTCTGGGCCTCCAGAAAGGGAGATCCCAGAGAATAGAGCTCTGTGTGAGGATTTAACCAAATGTGAAACCAGTCTGCCATTTCAGAGAAAGTCAGTATCGGACATGGAGTTATCCAGGAAGGATTTGTGGAAACTCCTTATGTCTGATGGGCATGATCCAAGGCTACTGCATAGAAAGCCAACGAGAATGCTGTGGGACCTGTATAAACAGAGCCACTGCCAGTCTGGGCTGGGGTATTCAGAGAAGGGACACATTGGAGGAAAAATAACTTCAGAGGCAAAACCATGGAGGCTGAGGTCTGAAGTCAAGACGTTTTGGGCCAGGAGAGTGGACCCACCCAAGCCCATGAAGAGAGTGAGTTTACTTCAGAGGCACAGGATTGGCCTTCCACCTCATTGCAGTGGCAGAGTCATGTTGCTTCAAGCCTTAGAGAGAGAGTGAAGCACATTCCTCGGGGGTTGGGGAGAGCCTGACTGCCACCACATGGAGGGATTGAGTGTGTGCCCCGGAGATGGCAGAGAGCCTGGTTGCAGCCCTGATGCTTGGAGAGGGTGGAGCCAAGAAAAAGATGGTCTCCTCAGTGTCCCCCAAGGTTGCATTTGGAGAGAGGCAAGCTACTGCATAGGCCCTTGGAAAGGGTGGGATTGCCACTTTCAGAAGCCCTGAAGATAAATGACTCTCAGATTTTGAAATCTAATGGACTTTGGCCTGCAAAACTGTATGGGTCCAGTCACCCCTGTGTTCCTTCCTCCATATGGAAATGCATATATGTATCCCATGACTGTTCCTCCTTTGTATATTGGCAGCAAATAACTTATTATGAGTTTTTCAAAGGTCCAAAGCTAGGGGATAAATTTATCTTAGAACAGACCATGCCTGTAACTAATTTTGATAGGAGTTTGTACGTTTCTAACTTTGTATTTCATGTATATTGCTACTGAAATGGTTTAAGGTCCTCTGACATTGTTATGGAATGAATGTATTTTGTATACAGGGAAAACGTGTCTTTTTTAGGGTCCAGAAGGTGGAATGTGCTGGTTTGAAAGGATGCATGACCCCTAGAAAAGCCATGTTTTAATCTAAATCCCATTTCATAAAGGCAGAATAATCCCTATTCAATACTGTATGTTTGAAACTGTAATCAGATCATCTCCCTGGAGATGTGATTTAATCAAGTGAGATTGTTAAACTGGATTAGGGGACGACATGTCTCCACCCATTTGGGTGTATCTTGATATGTTTCTGGAGTCCTAAAAAAGAGGAAACATTTTGGTGAATGAGGAGATTCAGAGAAAGCAGAGCAGAACGACATAGCCATGAGAAGCAGAGTGCACCAGCCAGCGACCTTTGGAGATGAAGAAGGAACATGCCTCCCCGAGAGCTTCATAAAACAGGAAGCCAGGAGAGAAAGCTAGCAGATGATGCTGCGTTCACCATGTGCCCTTCCAGATGACAGAGAAGCTCTGACTGTGTTTGCCATGTGCCCTTCCACTTGAGAGAGAAACCCTGAACTTCTTCAGCCTTCTTGAACCAAGGTATCTTTCCCTGGATGCCTTAGATTGGAGATTTCTATAGACTTGCTTTAATTGGGACAATTTCTCGGCCTTAGAATTATAAACTAGCAACTTATTAAATTCTCCTTTTTAAAAGCCATTCCATTTCTGGTATATTGCATTCCAGCAGCTAGAAAACTAGAACACACTGCAATGCCATGTTTACCTTCCACTGAAGTGCAGTGTTTAATGTTAACATAGCTTTAGTTAGATGGAAGAAGCAGCTGGTAAGTTATGTTTGATGGCCTTTGTACAGTTACTATTTCTGAGTCTTACATTGCAATGTTCTGTGCCATTTTCTTGGGGGTTATAGGAAGCATAAAAGTCTATCATATATCTTGGGAGTGTGCCCATTGCTGGGTCACCTGCACTGTAAATGAGCTACTTTGATTTGATTGGAGTCTAGTTGAGTAACCAAATACATGGCACAATTGTTTCTCCAAGACTCCAAGGGTAGATCTAACATCCACATGCACACTGAAATTCTAAACCCAGAGTGTGTGTCTAAGGCAGTGAGACACCATCATAACCTACTACTAAAGGGCAGTATTCTTATGTGATCAAGTTGCCACACATGAATGGGGCTTAAGCCACTACTGATGTGGTCCAGCTCACCAGGTTGCATGACCTAGGTTTATTAGCAGAAGGCACATGACTGTGATGCATATTTGAATTCCATTCCCTCCAGGGTGAGTCCTCATGATTTGGCCCACTCTTGCATCCAAGGTGGGCTTCATGTTCCAGTCAGTGCTGGATCCAATGAGCAATCATGGCAAATTGTTGTGTGCATGCTTGCTCAGTGCAGTAATTCCATTCATGTTCTGCTTCAAATGGCCCTTTCCCAAGGGTTTCAACATAGGTGATGAACAGATCCCCTTCCCAGTTTGCTGTTGCCACCACCCTTGTCTCCATACAGGGGAGCTTTAAGTAGTGCAATCATTGCTCTGTCAGTCAATGTACCATAAGACTAGCCTGTTTGCCCATGAGTCCACAAATATGTAGCAAGAAGTTGTGATGGAGTGGACTTACAGCCATCACCACTGCACAGGTTTCAGTGGATTGGGCAGAATGGGCTCATCCAGTTTCAGTCAGTATATGGCCATTTGTGGGATGAATGGCTGCAGGAGCCCAATGGACTCCATCAGGCTTGAGTTTTGCAGATCCATCTATGAACCAAGCCATGGCATCAATTGGAACATCTTTGAAGCAGGGGCCACACCTAACCAAGAGAGGG
Source organism: Myrmecophaga tridactyla (assembly GCA_004026745.1). Classification (NCBI taxonomy): domain Eukaryota; kingdom Metazoa; phylum Chordata; class Mammalia; order Pilosa; family Myrmecophagidae; genus Myrmecophaga; species Myrmecophaga tridactyla. The sequence goes on along the minus strand of PVIY010007262.1, from coordinate 79,715 downwards.
GCTTCTGTGGGCCATTCAGCCCCCTACAGCAAAGCAGTTATTTGTTCATGGAGTTGGATGACTCCAAGGGTATCAGTTGGGCTCAGTCTTAGATGTACCACTTCCATTTTATGATGGAGGTTTGCTGAGCCTGTTCTATTAATAGGATTAATGAGGATGAGAAGTTCTGGTATTAAACTCAGATACAGCACATCAGTGAAACAGCATACCAATTCCCTGTGTAGCCTGCCCACACCTCAGTGACAACAATGATTATCAGGTACTGTGGGTGCCAAGGGCAGCACCTTTGCATTTAATCTGTGGTAATCTATTGTCAGCCTCCAGGCTCCTGAGATCTTTTTTTTTTCTGTCAATCAGACTAGACTATTAAACTGCAAAACAGTGGTTCTAAACACAACACACCTGCCTTCAGGAAGTCCTAAACCAACAGAGTAATGTGCTTTCCTCACCTGGGAGGCGATATTGCCTTTGTTGAACAACTGAGTGAGGCTCCTGCAACTCAAGTAGCAGGTGGGAGTGGACAAGCCCCACATTATAGCTGGATTCTCATAAGGAAGTGTCATAAACCCTCAGGCTCTGGTGGTGTTCTGTACCCAGGTAGTCAAAATGTCAGTACCTATAATGCACTTAGCAGTGGGAACCATGATCTCTGGTGCCCAAAATGGCCCAAGGGGTCTCACCCACTAGTGCATGTGCACCTGCTTGCCTGGAATCACTCTGTCAGCCCCAAAGCCTCCCAATGCTGTCAGTTTGCCCTAGCCATTGAGGGTGCTTGGGATTACTGTCACTTTGGCATCTGTATCTAAAAGCCCCCATGAACTTCTGAATCCTTCCTTTTTCCCTTCCACCCAAATGGGAGCATAGGGCTGTTGACTATCAGTGAGGACCTGGATATTTTGGCTCCACCCCTAATAATTCTTAAAAGGAGTAAGATCAGGTAGGCAAGGGGGAGCATTCTCTGTATTTGACGTATTGAACTCCTAATTGGAATTGTCTTCCTCATGGTCCTGGACGGGGAATAGGGAGGCCTTATCAGCTATTGCTTCTTGCCTTCTCTGACTGTGTTTGGGTACTCAGAAGGTGGAGTTATGGGATTCTAAATCTTTCCAGTCCTCTGAACCCTCTTCTGCCTTTTCCTTTATGACATGTACCAGGGACTTAATCCCTAACTTAGAGGGACCGCTTTCTTCCCAATAGTGTTGGCAAGTTCTTCTATACGAATCCCCATCAATTTGTTTTATCTATCCCTTGCTTTAGTAATTATTGCCTCTTTTGTATCCCCTGGTCACTCTTTGCTTTTCCTTTATGGCTCTTTGGGTAAGTGGCTTCAAATTGCTAGGCCTCTGGCCCTCTGGACCTGCCTCAGGGAAGAAGGCTGACACCTCCATGTTATTTCCACCCCAGATATGGGCTTTACCATGGTGCTTTATTACCACTTTCCCCACTGTCATTGCAGAGGATAAAAAAAGGGATAAGGTGTCTTCCACTGGGGAGGCCCCAACTTCCTGAATGTCTCTAGTGATATACAAAACAGGACTGTCTCATCCACATCCTGCCCCAGGACAGTGTCCTATAATGAAGTGTCCATCACCTTTACCCTCAGGGCAATTATAGGCTCATGAACAGTTCTCCAAGGGATTTTATTTGGGGGGAAGACTCTTGAAGTTGGGAAACCACTCTCATACTCCCAGCACCCAAGAATAAAAGTGGCATGGGCTTATCTAAGGCTCTATCCTGTTGGTTGTCCCATTTAATGCATGGGAAAAATGCACTTTAGTAGAGGGTCAGTAGTTGACTTTCCCAGACTGTGACATTTGGCCCTAAATATCTGAGTCTGCAATACCCCTCATTGAACAAATGTACCTAACAAACTGCATGACCCCCTCCTGGCTTCTGCCCATATCTCTCTTTTAACTTCCAAATTTCACTCTCAGAATAAAACATCATCTCCACAGTTTGGCTATTCAGCAACACCATCAGTAGCAAACAGCCCAGACTGGGCAGAGCTCCCTGCACAGGGTCCTCAGACTCTCCTCTGGAGTCATTTGTGGCCCATAAGGGATTTTATTAATTACATACTTGGGAGTTGGTGAATGGCAGAGAAGTATGCAGGTGGCCGGGAAGTAGGGTATAGTTTCCCTGCTTTTTCTGTAACCCACTATAGTAGTTAAATTCAAGTGTCAACTTGGCCAGGTGATTGTGCCCAGTTGTTCTGTTCCTGTGGACTTAAATCATCAGCATGTGAAATTCATCTATAGCTGATTACACCTGTGGTCAGCTAATATGAGTGCCTACTACAATGAGTGAGGCTTAAAAGGAAAGGTCATAAGAAAGAGAAACAGCTCAGTAGAGCCCAGCAGAGCTCAGCAGCCCAGCACACTTCAGCTCAGAGCCAGATGTTTGGAGATACAGAAAGGATACGCCCTGGGGAAAGCTGTTGGAATCCTGAAGGCAGGAGAAAAGGCCAGTAGATGCCATGTGTGCCTTCCCAAGCGACAGAAAAGCTCAGATGAAAGCTAGGTGTCTTTCCTCCAAGGAACTTTAAATATGTAATTAAATAAATCCCTTTTTTAAAAGCCAGTCCATCTCTGATGTGTTGCATTCTGGCAGCTTTAGCTAACTAAAATAGCCACCTTCCTCATCTCTACTCTTATTCACTATGCCAATACATCCTGTAAAAAGAAATAAAACAAAGTAGAGTTACTATAGCTAGGACTATTTTAAATGGAGTCCGGAGGTCATTCTGGAGGTTACTTTTATGTGAATCTCAGCAAGACATCACAAATTGCCAAAGTATGCAAGGCTTCAAGCAACAATTTTCTTCAAAACCATAAAAACATCTGGATGCCATAAACAAACCACAAGATGAATAACTCGGTAAACTATCTAAACTGAAGGACAAAGTACTCAATTATCCACCAATCACAAATAACTTGTCTAATCTTTTTCTTTTAAAACACTTGCTTGGAAGCACCAAGACAGGATACGATTTGGGTTGCTACCTGAAACTATGCACTCCAAATTGTAATACTAAGACCCCAGATAAATGCCTCTGTTGTCTTAAAGCTTAGTTTGTTATTTTTTAGAATGATACCCCCATGTGGCCAGAAAGAGGCTGGCAACCCAGTCAGCCCATCAACTCCCAGGGAGCTGGCACTGCCCTGGAAAACCTGAACTGATGATCCTTTACATCTCCACATGGCATGCTTTTTTTCTTCTTTTTTTTTGGCAATCCTTTCAACTATACCAAACTGAGATATCAACCCATTCTAACAAGTGTTGGGTTGTCAGCAAAAGCACAACTCACACAGGCTCTAATGGAAAGGTATTTTGCACACATAAAGAAGAGACAGAGCAAGGTTAGCTTCATTAATGGGCATTGGTTTCCCATAGCCCATAGGTCCCAATCCATGGCTGACACAAGAAGATGTTCTATGCACAGTACCCCTCTCTTATGTTCATGTGTTGCCATAGTGGCAGAACCTGACTGCCTCCCCACCATGGATAGATACACCACTAGGGTGTGATGTGAGTGTCCTAAAACATGCCTAACAAAGTCAGACTGCCTCCAGTGAAGGTTTTCGTTTGCTCCAGACAATAAAGGAAAGAATATACCAGAAGTCCAATTATATCCTAAGGGGTTGTGTTTTATTCCACTACCCTGACACACCTTGTCTTGAGCACAGAATGTATTTGTGGGTTCCAGGGATAGCTGGCAGGGTGTGTGAGGATTGCCCCCATCACAATCTGTAGGAGAAAATGGCTTTTTTGCTAGTTCTGGAAGAATGAATAGAAATTAATTCTAGTGAGGAGGATAAGCACTCCAGGCAGAGTGAACAGAAGTGCTAAGTTGGAGGCAAGCCTAAGGCTGGACCATTGGAAAAATTGGAGAAAGCCCAGGGTAGAAATAATATCTTTGACCACTTATAAGACTTATCTCAAATGCAGCAATATTAACAGTGAGAAATACAATAGTAACAGTGAATAATTAACAAGGAATACAATGATAGGAAGCATCAGTTTTTGACCTGTGTTTGTGTCTTCTCCTCCCAACTAAATAATAAATTCCTGAAGGAAGGGGCCACTCATTATCTTTTACTCATCTATTCAAGAACAATTTATTGAGAACCAACTCTGTGTCAGGCATTGTGCTCATCATAGAAAATGTGCCATTACAAATAAGAAATGTGCTAATCTTAGAAAAACTAACTATGAAAACAGACAAGTACAAGAAACCTAATTTAGTTTACTGTAGATTGATGCTCAGCACCTCTAACCAAGAAGCATGGAGGAATGCTATTTGCCTTTTCAACTCGATGAAATCTATGTATCTTTCATCAATTAAAATGAACTTACTTTCCTTTCATTTTTTTATTAAAAGGCTGACAGAAAGATAAAATGTCCATATTACTTCTTTCTTGCTGTCCAGCTTTTCATTAAAGGAAATTTCAGTGAGTCTCTTATGATGCCACAGGAGGTTTCAATAAAGAGGCAGGCTGTTCAGAACATAGTTCACAAGATAGTATCTAAGTTTTACATTTTGCTTTTTTAATGCTGGTAACTTGACAGGGGAGAGAAGATTTGTTTTTAAATTAGAAGCTTTAGAAGATGGTAGAATGAGATGCTTCAGGGCTCCATCCTGCAACAGAAAAGCTTTGAACAACCAGTAAGAAGTGGCAAAAACATCTTTCTTAAGGCTCTAGAAAACAGTTAAAGGACTTTAGAGTGCCAAATCAAGAAATAGGCTACTTAAAAGCAGTAGAACCTCATTCTACTTTGCTGGTCCTTCCCCCATCATTCAAAATGGAGCTGGCTCATGCTCCAAGTGCAGATCCCTGGAACCAGTTCTGGGGGGAGCAGAGCAACTCTTGTGCACATGCTAGGAGCCTGCAGGTCTAGCCCAATCTGTATGGTAGTGATCTGAGGGACTTACTTCTCAGAACTTGCCCTGCTATAGAAGGCAGCTCACTTATCTCTCCTATAGAATGCTGTGGGAGAGCAGTCAAGTGGTGCCTAGGACAAGAGATTGTTGCTGTAGGACATACAGTGCAGTGCCCATGACCATGAGGAAATTGCTTCCTAGGGAAGAGAGGACACTCATATCCACATAAATAGGAAAATTCTCAGGGCCACATGGGCATGCTCAAAACAAGACACATGCCCAGAAAAAATCACCTTATGCTTTGGCCTTGAACTATTCTATAAACTGATTGCATGAATAAGCCCTGAAGGAGAACACTCTCAGAAGGTCAATCTATAAATTCTGGAAAAGGTGTTTTCTTTTTTCCTTTTAAGTTCTTTTTTCTTACCATTTAAAGCCCTGTCATAACACTAGCCATCTATGAGCTTAAGGAACAGATGCCACAGAGTCTAAATTTCAGGGATAACACATTAAAATATCAAAATGTCCAGGTTTCAAAAAAAGGTTACAAAACAGACAATGAAACAGGAAATGATGGCCCAGACAATGGAGAAGATAAGAAACCATCAAAAAGGAGGACCAGAGCTAGAACATACCAGACAAAAACTTTTTTTTTAATGGTCCTAAATATGCTCAGAGAGATAAAGGAAAGCATGGACAAAGAGCTAAAGGAAATCATAAAAATAATAAATGAACACAAAAGGACTATCAAGCAACTGATGAAAATTATGAAAAGGAACCAAACAGAGCTGAAGACCACAGTAGCAGAAATTAAAAATCCCCCCAGAGAGTTTCAACAGCAGAGTGGAGCCTGCAGAAAAAAGAAAAAGAGGACTTGAAGATAACACAATTGAAATAATTCTTTCTGAGTAGCAGAAAGAAAAAAGAATGAAAGAACCCTAAGGAATCTATGGGACACCATCAAGCAGACCAATATATGCATTGTGGGAGTCACATAAGGAGAAAAAAGAAAGAAAGGGCAGAGAGAATATTCAGAAGGAATAATAGCTGAAAATTTCCCAAATTTAGAAAAAGACATGAATATACACATTCAGGGAGCTCAATGAACTCCAAAAAGTATAAACCTATGTCATGTCATGGCAAATCATAATCAAACAGTTGAATGCCAAAGACAAAGAGAGAATTCTGAAACCCATAAGAGAGAAGCAACATGTCATGTTAAGGGAACCTCAAAAAATTAATCATGTATTTCTCATCAGAAACCATGGAAGTAAGAAGGCAGTTGGATCACATATTTAAAGTACTGAAAGCAAAAAAAAAAAAACTGTTAACCACAAATTCTATATCTGACAAAACTGTTTCACAAATGAGGGAGAAATTAAGACAGTCCCAGATAAACAAAAGCTGAGGGAGTTCATCACTGCTAAAAAAAAAATCCATACAAGAAGATACTAAAAATAATCCTGTAGGTTGAAAAAAAAGGATAACATACAATATATTGAAGCTTCATGAAGAAATAAAGATTTCTGTTAAGGGTAACAACACGGGTAAATGTAATGCTAGTACTATAGTAATTTGAGTTTGTAACTCCACTTTTACTTCTTACAAGACCTAAAAGGCAAATGCTTAAATGTAATGACAGATCAGTTTTGTGGGGAACTCAAATATATATAAACAATTAATCTGTGACAAGAACTACATAAAGGTGGGCTTACAGGAGACGATAGGAATGGAGTTTGTGTATACTATTGATGTTAAGTTAGTATCAAAGCAAATAAGATTGTTACAGATTTAGGATGTTAAGTTTAAGCTGCAAAGTTAATACAAAGAAAATATTAGAGAATATGCAAGCTCATAGAGACAGACGGTAAAGGTTGTTTGGAGTTAGGGAAGAGGAAATGGGGAGCTAATGCAACCTGGGTGTAGGATTTCTGTGTGGGGAGATGTTAAAGTTTTACTAATGGAAGGTGGTGAGAGTACCATACCATAGATTAATCCTACTGAATGGTATGTTTGGGAATGGCTGTGATAGAAAGGTTTATGTTGCATATATGTCCCCACTGCTAAAAGAAATAAAAATAAGAAAGAGCAAATAAAGAGACAATGGCAATTAAAGGCAGTATGTGATTCTGGATGGGATCTAACAAAAGAGAAAACTCAAAAGGACATTATTGAGAAAACTGAAATATTGAAAATTGGACTTTAATCTTTATATCAACTGTAAATGTCTTGAACTTGATAAATGAACTTAATTGTGGATAAAAAAGTGAATATTTTTGCATGAGGATATACATTCTTCTCTAGTGCTCATGTGCTCCAGAATAGATCATATGTTGGGGTACAAAACAGGTCTTTATAAGTTTAAAAACATTGAAATTGTTCAAAGCACTTTCTCTGATCACAATGGAATGAAGCTGGATATCAATAACCACCAAATAATGTGAATTTTCACTAATATATGAAGATTAAATAACACTCTTAAACAACCAGTGGGTCAAAAAAGAAATTGGTAGTTTTCTGGAGATGAATGAAAATGAGAATACAACATGTCAGAACATATGGGATGCAGGAAAGGCTGTGCTGAGAGGGAAATTTATTGCCCTAAATGCCTATATTAAAAAATAAGAAAGAGCAAAAATCAAGGTCTTAACTGCTCACTGGAGGAATTTGAGAAAGAACAGCAAATTAACCCCAAAACAAATAGAAGAAGAGAAATAACAAAGATTAAAGCAGAGTTAAATGAATGGGAGAACAAAGGAACAATAGAAAGAATTAATAAAACCAAAAGTTGGCTCTTTGAGAAAATCAATAAAATCAATGGCCCACTAACAAGACTGACAAAGAAGAAAAGAGAGAGGATGCAAATAAAAATCAGAAATGAGAAGGGGTTTGCTACCACAGATCTTGAAGAAATAAAAGAAATCAAAAGATGATGCTATGAACAACTATATGTCAATAAACTAGACAACTTAGATGAAATGGACAAATTCTTGGAAATACCCAAACAAACGACACAGACTCAGGAAGAAATAGAAGATCTCAACAAACCAATCACAAGTAAAGAGAGTCAATCAGTCATCAAAAATCTTTCTACAACAAAAAGCCCTGGGCAAGATGGCTTCTCAGGGGAATTTAATCAAACATTCCAAAAAGAAGTAAAACCAATCCTGCTCAAACTTTTCAAAAAAATTGAGGAAAAAGGAACACTACCTAACTCATTTTATGAAGCTAGCATCATTTAAATGCCAAAACCAGATAAAGATTCTATAAGAAAAGAAAACTAAAGGGCAATCTCCTTAATGAACATAGATGCAAAAATTCTCAACAAAATACTAGTAAATCAAATCTAACAACACCTTAAAAGAATATATATACCACAACCAAGTGGGATTTATACCAGGAATGTAAGTATGGTTCAAAACAAGAATATCAATTAATGTAATACAGCACATTAACAAAATTGAGAGGGAAAAATCACATGATCATCTCGATTGACAATGACAAAATTCAGCATCCTTTCTGATGAAAACACTTCAAAAGACAGGAATCAAAGGTAACTTCCTCAAAATGATAAAGGGCATATAGGAGAAACTTATAGCCAGCATTGTATATAAGTTTTGATGATAAGAGAGACAGAAAGCTTTCCTCCTAAGACTGGGAATGAAACAAGGATGCCCACTGTCACTACTATTATTCAACATTGTTCTAGCGAGAGCAATCAGGCAGGGAAAAAAAAATAAAAAGCATCCAAATTGGAAAGGAGGAAGTAAAATTTTCATTATTTGCAGATGACACAATACTTGGAAAATCCTGAGAAATCTACACAAAGTTAAGTGAGCTAATAAGTTCAGCAAGATGTTGGGATATAAAATTAATGTGCAAAAATCAGTAACAGTTCTATACACAAGCAATGGCTTAACTGAGGAGTCAGTTAAGGAAAAATTCTATTGAAAATGGCAACTGAAAAAATCAAGTACCTAGGAATGAACATAACTAGGGACATAAAGGACTTGTACACAGGAAACTATGTAACATTGATAAAAGAAATCAAAGGCGATCTAAATAGGTGGAAAGACATTCCCTGCTCATGGATAGAAAGGTTAAATGTAGTTAAGATGTCAAATTGATCTACAGATTCAATGCAATATCAATGAAAATTCCAACAACCTACTTGAAAACATGGGAAAGCTAGTTACCTAATTCATCTAGAAGGAAAAGGGACTCCAAAATAGCTAAAAGCATCCTAAAAAAGAAGAACGAAGTGGGAGAATTAACGCTTCCTGATTTAAAAACTTATTATAAAGTCATAGTGGTCAAAATAGCATGGTACTGGCACAAAATTAGAAGTACTGACCAATGGAATTGAATCAAGAGTGCAGAAATAGACCACCAAATCTATGGTCAACTGATTTTTGACAAGGCCCCCAAATCCTCTGAACTGGGACAAAATGGTCTTTTCAACAAATGGGCATGGGAGAACTGGATATCAATAGCCAAAAAAATGAAAGAAGACCCTTACCTTACACCCTATACAGAAATTAACCCAAAGTGGATCAAACAGCTAAATATAAGAACTAGCACCATAAAGCTTCTAGAAGAAAATGGAGGGGAACATCTTCATGATGTAGTAATAAGAGGTAGCTTCCTAAACTTTACACCCAAAGCACAAGCAACAATAGATAAACAGGAACTCCTCAAAATCAAATGCTTCTGCACCTCAAAAGACTTTGTCAAAAAAATGAAGAGGCAGCCAACTCAATGGAAAAAAAATTTGGAACTCTCACATCAGACAAAGGTTAATATCTTGTATACATAAAGATATCATACAGCTCAACAACAAAACAACAAACAACCCAATTATAAAATGGGCTAAAAACATCAATATGAATTTTCTGAAGAGCAAATACAGATGACTCAAAAGCACATGAAGAGATGCTCATTTTCATTAACTATAAGGGAAATGCAGATCAAGACCACGATGAGATACCATCTCACAACTATTAGGATGGATGCTATTATACAAACAGGAAACTACAAATATTGGAGAGGATGTGGAGAAATTGGAACACTTATGCACTGCTGGTGGGAATGTATAATGGTACAGCTACTTTGGAAGACAGTTTGGTGGTTCCTTAGGAAACTAAATATCAAATTGCCCTATGACTTGGCAATAGAACTACTTGGTATATACCCAGAAGAGCTGAAAGCAATGACACAAACAGACATTTGCACACCTATGTTCATGACAGCATTATTCACAATTGCCAAAAGATGGAAACAATCCAAATGCCCATCAACAGATGAGTGGATTAACAAAATGTGGTATATACATACGATGGAATATTATTTAGCAGTAAGATGAAATGATGTCTTGAAGCATATGACAAGATGCATAAACCTTGAAGACATAATGCTGAGTGAAATAAGCCAGACGCAAAAGGATAGATACTGTATGACTCCATTTTTATGACTATGGTAAAGGTAAAGTTGGAGGCTTGTAATACAGAATATAGGGGACTTAGAGATATATAGAAGATAGAAATGGGTGAATGGTTAACTAATGACATTGAACTCAAATGTAAGGGAATAGATAAACATTAAGGCAGTTCACTAGTGAATCTGTAAGTATTATTACCATTTTGAGGGTGAACATGATTGAAAGGGGTTGTATAGACCCTTTTGTCCCATTGAGTAACACTACAAATATAAATTAGTGCTTGCATGAACTACTTCAAAGGTATGATTCCTGTACAAAGAGTGTTTAAATTCAGGGTATGGGGAAAACTGCTATTGCATGCTATGGGCTATGTTTAACAGGAAAGTATCAGCAGTACCACAGCAACAACAGGGGTAAATGATGAGGGGAGAGACAAGAGTTAAGAGAAAGGTTTAGATTTCTTATTTGGTGAGGGTGTGTTTATTGGTCATCTTTCTCTTGGGAGCAATTACATTATTTAAAATTACGAGTGTTAAGGGACTGTGGACTTTGGGCATTATACAAAATGCTTAATGAACACAGGTGGCTGAAGGATGCACTGACTGAGAGATTGTAGGTTGATGAACAATGGTGTGTATATATATATATGATTGAATCTTTTGCTACTACGAAAAGGAACAAAGTTGTGAGGCATGTAACATTGTGAATGAACCTGTGGGGCATTTGGTGAAGCAAAATAAGCCAGAAACAAAAGAGCAACTATTGTATGGTCTCCTCTAGAAAGTGCTTATAAGAAAACAGGGGCCTAGATTGTAAGCTCGTATACCAGTCACTTTTAGCCCAGAGTGGTAATTATTATTTCTGGACTTTGAGAGTCCATTTTATATATGCATAACCTTGCATTTAGAGATAAGAACCAAGTCAATCAGGTCTGGATTAAGGTAATTCCAGACATAGGGATAAAAAAGACCTTATCTATACTTTACAACCTCACCTACTCTTTGAGACCAAAAGAAGAATTTTACTTTGTCCAGAACCTAAATTTTCTGTAACACATAATCTAACTCAATCTGTCTGGATAGCTCATTTAAAGAACTGAAACACAGGGAGCCCAGAATAAGAATGAGGGCCTTTAATCCTGAACAGCTTAATGTAATGCCTGGATAGTTCCAGGGTATATTAAGCAGATAATCAAAAAGTATTGGCAAAGTCCCTTGATGGATGGGAGAAAAAATATGGTGCTATTAAAACTTTACCACCGGGGAAACCCTTGATGCTGTGTCAAACATTAGGGATGACCAAATCAATAGGCCAACCCCTTGATCTTGAGGCTTGCTCTTATGAAAATTATGTATATAGCAGAGAAGCTTGGCCTACCTATAGGTATGCCTAGGAGTTATTTCCAGAGGACCACTTTTATTGCTAAAATGTGGCCTCTTTCTAAGCCCAACTCTGCAAGTGAAATCACTGCCCTCCCTGCTATGTGGGACATGGCATCCAGGAGTGAATATTTCCCTGGCTGGGTGGGATATGACTTTCAAGGATGAACCATGAGATCAACAATGCCATCCTGAGCAAAATGTGGAAAAGAAGTGTGACAAATAAGGTATCAGTGGCTGAGAGAATTCAAATTAAGTTGAGAAACTACTCTGGAGGTCACTCTTATACAAGCTTCAGTTAGATATTGCTACCTGTCATAGCTTGCCAAGCTCCAACTGAAACCATTTGTGCCAATCCTAAAAAATACCTAAGGCATTATATAAGATTCTACAAAGGTTCCATGCACTAGAGTAGCTTTCCAGAAACCTACAAACTTCAGATGTGTCCCTGGGCCAGATAAATCCTGAAATACAGAGGGCCCAGCATCTCCAGAACATCAACAAGTTCCATCTCCCTACCCCATATTATCTATAACCCCTTCCAACATGAAAAAGTTAGAATGGGCATAGTCCTAATACTCCTAAAGAATGGGAGGAAGATCAAAGGTGATGGTGGAGTTATACAGAGAAGGTAGGGTTTAACAAATGAGTATGATTGCTAAATCATTAAATTGATATTTCTTTTAGTCTCCAGTATCTTAGAGCAGCTAGAAGTAAAAACCTACAATTGTGGAATTGTAACCCATAGCAAATCTGAAATCTTTTCTACACCTAATTGTTGCACTGCACTTTGAAATCTATTGCTTTTATATATATATATGTTATTTTTTCACATAAATGGAAAAGGAAGTTGATTGTGATGATAAAATATATATATATTTATTCTTTCTAGTCTCCAATGTTCTGGAGCAGTTAGAAGGAAAAATCTGAGATGATGGTATGGTAGCCCACAACAAACTCTGGGATCTGCCCTGTAACTACTTTTTGAGGAGTGCTTTGAAAACTATTGATTTTTTTCTTTCTTTGCTTTGTATATATGTTATATTACACAATAAAAAAGTTTTTAAAAAGTGAGTATGTTTGTTCTTAGGAAATGTACATGGCAGTATAAATGTTCAAGTTTTCAGAAAATGTATTGATAAATAGACAGATAGACAGATAGATGGATAAATAGATGGATTAATTGATGGGTAGGTAGAATGATATGGTAAATGTGGCAGAATGCTAAAATTGGTGGATCTGGATATCTATAAGGATGGGGGTATGTGGTAGATCTCTTATTTGCATTTTATTTATTTTTTTAAATTTCCACAAAATGATGCTTTAAAATCTACCTATTTCTTTTTCCCAACTATTCTGAATATTCCAATAACTTTTTCAAAAAACATATCAAAGGATAAAATGACAAGTGTGGGTCAGCCATTGTAACTCTGACAGCTCTTCAGTAATGCTAAATGGGAAGTGTTTTGGGGCTCTGAGTTCTACCCAGTGAAATATTCACAATATGAAGGCATCTAAATTCCCTCATTGGGAACAATGAGAAGACCATAGGAGACCTTTCAATGGGCCAAGTCCTTGTTTTTTGACTCCAAGCACTTGGCTATGGGAAAATCACATCCTCAAACAGTCCAAGAATAGCAGAAACCCAACTTCAATCCAAGTCAAGGCCTTTCAAGGGAAGTTTGCCTGGAGAATCCAGATTCAAGTCAAAAGTCCATAGACTAGTTTAAGATACCATAATGAAGACCAGACCCAGGGCTAGAGCACTGTTTGGGAATTGGATCAAAATAGAGTAGGTAGGGAAAAAGCCAGCAGACAGGTGGATGCTAATGACTAACCTTAACAGGCCAAAAGCTATGAATATGTGTAGATTGGCTTGTAGAGATAAGATTGAGGGAGACAGGAAAAATGACTGTTCCTGTCCACATATCCAGAATATGGCTCTTTCCCCTCTTACCTAATTTGAATAGCACAGACAGGACAGGCAAGGTTGCACATGGAGATGTGGGTCACTGTGTAGTCCTTTGGAAAGGGTGAGACTTCCACTTGCTAAAGCCCCAAAGATAAATGACTCTCAGACTTTGAAGTCTTATGGAGTTCACCCTGCAAGTTTTCAAAACTGCTTGGGTCCAGTGACCCCTGTGTTCCTTCCAATTCCCCCCTATGGAAATGGGTATATGTATATGATGACCCTTCCTTCTTTGTATGTTGGCAGCATATAACTTGTTCTGATTTTTTATAGGCCCAGAGCCAGGGGAAAATTTTACCTTAGAACTGACCATGCCTGTAACAGACTTTGATGAGATTTTCTATTGTATTCTATTCTATTTCTATTTTTAACTTTGTATTGTCACTGAAGTGGTTAAAAGCTTTTATGATATTGTGATGGAGCGAATGTATTTTGCACATGGGAAAAAAAATGTCCTTTTCCAGAAGGTGGAACGTGCTGGTTTGAAAACATTATGTACCCTAGAAAAGCCATGTTTTAATCCTGATCCATCTTGTGGAGGCAGTCATTTCTTTAATCCTTATTCAGCACTGTAGGTTGGAAACTTGATTAGGTTATCTCTGCAGAGCTGTGGCACACCCAATTGTGGGTATTAATCTTTGATTAGAGGGAGATGTGACTCTACCTATTCAAGGTGGGTCTTGATTAGTTTACTGAGTTGTTAAAATAGGAAACAATTTGGAAAAAGCTAAAGAGCCATGAGAACTATGAGAGCTCATGCAGCCAGAGACCTTTGGAGAAGAAGGAATACACCTCCAGGGGAGTTTCATGAAACAAGAAGCCTGGAGAGAAAGCTAGCAGACATCGCCATGTTCACCATGTGTCTTTCCAGTTGAGAGAGAAACCCTGAACATCATCAGTCTTCTTGAACCAAGGAATCTCTCCCTGGATGCCTTACATTGGACATTTCTATAGCTAATTTGGACATTTTCACAGCTTCAGAAGCATAAACTTGAAACTTATTAAATTCCCCTTTATAAAAGCCATTCCATTTCTGCCATATTGCATTTCAGCAGCTTTCAAACTAGAACAACTGGAAAAACCTGAAATGTATTGCAAAAGATAGAAGAAATAAAGTGTGTCTATAATATAATTGGTATAATATAACATAACATATATTATTTACTATATATTATATATACAAAATATATAAGACATTATAGAATGAAAAGTTTTAGAAACTTCCACTGAATTCCTTTTTTTCTATGGTGGTACACCCAAGATTGTGGACGAGGAGTTGAGTATGGCTAGTGGGACCAGGTCTTTTCAGAAAATATATAGCATAGTCATAGTGTTTTAGGCCAAGCACCCAAATCCACAAGGAAAGAAAAATATTCTAAAGGAAGAAGCAAGGTAGAGGTACTACAGGAAGTTACCATACCTCAAAAACATAGAGGAATCAGAAAAGAATTGACATAATTCTCCCCAAGGGTAGAGAGTAGTCTTGTATCTAAACCATGAGGCCAAGGATAATGTGTCTAATCCCAGAGAATTGAGGATTCAAAGATCACAGATCAAAATCCAAAAGAGACTATGTCACAGCTTGGATTCCCAAGGAAGCAGACTCTAAAATGGAGGTTAATGAGCAGGAAGTTTTTAAGGAAGTGCTCTGGGGACAAACCTCTGTGAAGGCATAGAAAAGAAGCAAGAAGTTGAGGAAGAAGCAGGACCAATGGAAGCCTCAGCTGACCTTGATGAGAGCTCTGAGGCTGGATTAGCCCTTAGAATTGTTCCTTATTGGAACAGAGACCTAGTCTTTATGTACCTGCTTTGATGAGTTATTGAATGTGAGCTGCTCCAGGATTTGAGGGATAAATTGTTTAAAATTGGAAAATTTCAACTACAGCAAAAGCAACAAAATTCTACTAAGTCCTTACACATTTTCTGAACGCTATTTATGACAGACTATGGCAGCATTTTGGTTTGTTGTGAACTTCTTTTGGTCTTTCAAAGCTACCTGGGACCAAGAAGGTACAAGGATTAAATAGAGCAGGGTTTCTCAACCTCAGCAAAATTGATATTTTGGACTAGATGAGTCTTTGTTGCTGGGGTCTGTCCTCTGCATTGTAGGATGTTTAGGTGTATCCCTAGCCTCTACCCACTAGATGCCAGTAGTGTGCCCCCACCCCCAAGTTGTGACAACCAAAAATTTCTCCACACATTGCTAAATGTTTCATGAGAGGCAAAATCACACCCTGTTGAGAACTACTGGGCTAGATGAAAGCATTTTGTACTAGGTGAATTAGATGCCTAAAAAGCATCTAATGGAATTCTTTTTCTACCCAACTGAGGCAAATAAGAGACAATTTGAACAAACAAAGCATGCCCATTCGAGAAGGTTTTCTCTAAGAAAAATAAAAGTGCTGCCAAACATGAATGCTAGATGATGAAAAGGAAAATGATTAACTATATCCATTAAAAGCACACACATTCACTTCAAAGTCCAGACCCCAGTGGCCCTGGGTCAAGTTCAAGTTCATTTGTTGAAATAAGCTCACTTGATGATGAAAGGTGGATATTTAATGGTCAATTACAGACATGATTACCTTTAATGAATGCTTCTGCATCTACAATGTTAGGCAGAAGAAAAATTGCCCATGCTATAGGAAAAGAGAAAAGGCCCTTGAAAATTTGGTTCCCTCCCAAGAGTCTCCTACTCTTAATAGATAAACTTTGCATTCTTTCAGTTCAAAAAACCTGAGAAATTTTCACATTCTATATCATTTTACCAAAACATATGGGTTTCATATTGCTTGCCTCTGTTTATCCTGTCCTAAACATTATTCCACCATTTGGAAAAATAATTGCAATTTCCAACTAATATTTGGAAATGCATAAGGAGTGATCCCCATGGAAGAGATGTATTTCTCAACAATGACATTTTCACAGAATATTTTTCCAAAAAATAATCACCCTATTCTTCCTGATTTAAGAAACTATTGTTTCTGACGCTGAAGTTAGATCCTTTTAATAAAATATTTTTTGATAATTTATTCAAGTGAAATTTATTATGATATTTTAAAATATAGATAAAAGAAACATATTTTAGAATGTTCACTGTTTAGGGGAATTATTGATGAAATATTAGGAAAATAATCTTATTCTTGTCTTTTTTTCAATGTAGAGCATTGAGTAAAAGTTTCAGAATCCAGGAGATAAATATTAATCAAAAGAAATTTTCAACAAAAGTCCTACTCATGGTAACATTAAGTAATAATCAGATATAGGAATTCTATTTCTGGCCACATGATATGCTACATGTCCTGAAAATTCTCCTAATACACAACAGCTAAAAATCCCACATAAAATATAATGAACATATTTTTAACTATTTAACAAAGTTAATAAGAAAGTATAGAAATCCCTAAACTCCAAAACTTGGGAGGCAGCTGGAAATAAAGTGATTTTCTGAAGCTGTGGCTATCCTGGAGGCCTTTGATGATTTTCATAACCAAGGGAATTGGGTTTTATGGAAAGCATAGGGGCAGGAAGCAGTCCTTTGGAGCCACAATCAATGAAATGTTGGACATAACTTTGGACATAGCACGAATGAAGTTCAAATACTGAAAGGAATGAGACAATGAAAGTGTTTATCAGACATACTCCCCTGCCTAAAAAGTAGAAGAAAAGTAACATATTAAAAAAAAAAGTTTCTTCCCTGAGAAATTATAAAATCAAATTACAAAGAAATGGCATAAATGGTGCAGAAAGATAACAAAGACATAATTGAAAAGGAAAAATACTTATGTTAAGCTATTAAACAGAATTCAACAATTTTATAACTATCAAAATGTTTTGTGTGCTGCCTCAGAATCTAGGTCACTTTGGCTAAGTCACTTGCCTCAATATTGACCTTTGACCTAGTTAATATGCAGCTTTCCAGCCCTGGGGCACAACTCATCCACAGGCCAAATCTGTATCTGCAGCCACTACCTACACCACCCACACACCTCACTCAGGGCCCACAGAAGGTCCCAAACGATAAGCTAGCCTTCCCTACCACCCTTGGACCTCCAGCCCCTTTTCTTTTCATGCATTTGCTTTAACTAAGCAATCCTTGACTCCTGTGAGAAATCTAACTTCTTCCCCTGTACCACAAGAAAGGCACAAGCCCACAGATTCCTCTTGTTCTGTTTGTGTACTCCCCACCTGCTGGTTGACCCACCCCAGCCAATTGCACTTCTTGTCAATATCTGATGGACCCCCTTTCTCAGGGACCTGTGAGTAACAAGCTGGCTTTTCCCATACATTATAGCCTAAGTTTCCCATTGTCACACCTAATCTTCACCTGGACCCAAATTTAAAATCTAATTTACCTAATTTGAAAATGGTAAAACTGAAAGTAATTGAAATCAAAAGAGACTAGCACATTAGGAGTAAAAAGGGAAAGAAGTCTTTTAAAAAAACATAAAGGTTAGAGAGTCAAAAACTAGAAAATAGGATACTAATAAATAGAAAAATAATTTAAAACAGGCTAAACAGATTAAGAATGCACAACACCAATGCAGAAATGCCAAGCTACATGTATATATATATACACATTCAGTGTGAAGAAAAAGAGCAGCTACACAACAGCATAGAAGCATGAATTCCTAGCAGACTTTCCCTATTTGAGGATGATATGATCTTATATATAGAAAATCTTGAAAAATCCACAGCAGAGGTACTAGAGCTAATAAACCAATTCAGGAAAGTGGTAAGTTACAACATTGACAGGCAAAATTCAATGGTGTTTCCATACATTGGTAACACTGTTAGAGGAAGAGGAAATCTGGAAAGGAAATCTGAAGAGGAAATCAAGAAAACAATTCCATTTACAATAGCAACTAAATGAATCAAATATCTAAGAAAAAATTAACCATGATGTAAAGGATTTGCACATGAAAAACTATAAAACATTGTTGAAGTAAATGAAAGAAGACTTAAATAAATTAAAGGATATTCCATGTTCATGGATTGGAAGATTAAATGTTAAGATGTCCCTTCTCCCAAAGCAATTTACAGATCCAATGCAATCGCAATCAAAATTTCAACACCTTTCTTTGCAGAAATGCAAAAGTCAATAATCAAATCCATATGGAAAGGTAAGGGGCCCTGAATACTCAAAACCATCTTGACTAAGAACCAAGTTGGAGGATTCAAACTTCCTGATTTTAAAATTTATTATGACTTTAAAATAATTAAAACAGTGTGGTGCTGGTACAAGAACCAACATAAAGACCAATGGAATTGAATTGAGAGTTCAGAAATAAATGCTCACATCTATGGAGTTCCAACCCAACTTAGCCCCAAGACCAAAGAACATGGCTGGCATGAAGTTAGCCATGAATTTAATTTAGGGACTTAGTAACAGGAGAAGATTCTTTGCCATGGTGGTTGGTCGAGAAATGGAAGTTGGTGTTCAATGCAAAAAAGAGAGAAAGAGGAGTGCCATGGGAGTGGTTTATAAAGGTTTAGGTCCACAGGATATGACAGCAGAGTTTCAGGAGGGTCTTTTGAGATTTGATTAGGGGAGGGAGTTTTAATGACATTCTTTCCCCCTCAGGGGTATGTTGATCTTTAATGTTTGTCTTGGTCATGTAGGCAACTGCATGCAGTGACTTGCTCTCATAATGTAAGAACGGTGTGATGCCTGGGCCCTGGGTCCTCACAATCCACCCACCCACAGTACACTACATTAGCCATAGGATAGATATTGCATCTATATTCCACAACAACAGCATGAGACAACAGGACACTAGGAGTCCCCCACATAGAGATAATAACCCTACAAATTGATGAAAATCTGTGATTTCAGGCTTAAATGAAATTTTTTTCAGATTTTTCAATGTGTGATTTCTTCCAGGCCATCAGGGTATTCCATGCAGTTCAACTCATAGGGGTCACAGTCCAAGGTAGGCCAGTGGCACCTAACAATGATAGTGCAGTGCACACTTAGCATTGAGATATATTGTGCATGTAGGTTACTGCAGAAGCCTATTGCAGAAAGGTGTTTGCTACAACAGTAAGGGCAAAAAGACAGATGTTTATGAGGAACTATGAGAGGCAAATCTTGTTGCTCTAATAGAATACAAGCTAAATTTCCATTAAAAGACAGTACTGTTCCTAGAGAAGGAGTACTATGAGGGGATTTTAGATACCATACCTTTTCCCCCTGCAATTGCAGGGAGACTTCTGGAGTCACAGTTTGCCTGGTTATACGTGTCCACAGAGTCATAGACACTATACCTTGATGTATTGGGGGTGTGGGGGTGTCCTGGGTTTGTTACAGTTTTGGAGTTTTGTGTATAAACTACGACCTAATACTGAAATTTTGGGTGGCCCCAATAGCCCATAGGCTTAGGATTCCCAATCAACACAGCTGCGTTGGCCAGGACCACAGCCAAATCAACCTTATTTTCTCCAGTTTCTTATGCTTTTGCCACAGGCAAGAGTAAGTTATTTTCATGACCTCATTGTGGCTGCAGTGTTGCCAGGTCCTTTTACCTGAATTTGCAGTATCTGCATGGACCCTGCCATTACCAGTCCAACAGGAGCAGGAGCAACTGCTCACGGTCATGAATTGAGGCTGGTGAGGGCCAGATACTCTTGGCATGTCCACTGCTGCAGAGATTGCTTGTCATCTTTTAACTGCTCTTTTAAAAATCCATTCATCCCTTCCATGAACCTCACCATTGTGGGGTTGTAAGTCAAATGAAATGCACATAAGACACCATGTTCAGTAGCCTAGGCTTGAGTTAGTTGTCTGGTAACAGGGGTCCCCCATCACTGTCCACATATGTGGGTACCCTAAAGAATGTACTTAGCTTTTCTAAGCTATGTGTTGTAGCTCTTTGGTTACCTTTCCCTACTGGGAAGACCAGCAACAGTCCAGTGGCCATATCTACAACAATAAAAACATATTTTTCACCTTAGGATAAGGGAAAGAACTCAATATAATCTGCTTGGTGACTGGAATCTGCTCATGGCCAATGTGATTGAGTTGATGAAGAAGCCTCCATAAGAGTTACAACAAACAGGAGGGGTAAGTGTCCTCACCATCTCTTAGTTATTGTTTGGTGGTAGGCAGCTGAAATTGCTGTGCCAGTCTCCACAAAGTATAGTATGCTCAGTGTCCTGTTTTCTTATGCAACTACTCAGCAGCCTCATGCAATGTTGCCTCTAGGCTATGAATTTTTACCAAAGTATCTGCTTCAACATTGCCAGGTAAAGAATCAGCGTTATGGGAAGACACATGAAATATATTTACCTTTCATTGTGATAGGCAGTCCACATCTTCCCACATTTCTTTTTCCCATAAGAGTGGTCCTAGTATACTGCCCAAGTGTCAGTACAAATGGTTAATTCATCTCAGTTTGTGGGCAATGACCCAACAAGATTCAGTCCTTAATTCAGCCCATTGGCTGCTTTGCATGGTCCCAGTTTCCCACCATATAGTGTCCGTACTAGTTTGCACAGTTCCTGCCATCCAGGTGACAGGCTGCCCACATGCTGATCTGTCAGTATAGCAGGCAGACTCAAGTATACTGTCACATCCACCAACGGTGAGCACAGAAACAGCCACCTCAGGAGAGCACACAGTTGTTTTTCTAAGGGACTATATCATAGTTCAGATCCATTTCAGAGCTGAGACTGAAAGCCAGTGGGAATTTGCTTTGCCTGTTGACTTTGCCTATAATGCCTTACTGCAACTTGAAGGACTAACTCAGAAATGCCCTTTGAAATTATAAAAAGCCATCCCCATACAAGGGTGGATTTGGGACACTGCCACTAAGCCTTACTCTGCAAGTGCATAATTGCACACATTAATGAAATGGAATCTTATTTGCTGCAGTGCAGCATTTTGACAATAGCCCTCTATGGACAGAAATGCATGATATCTTAAGACCAGTTTTCTATGTGGAAGAACAGTGCTTGCCCCTCTCCACTGATCCTCCCAAAGTGGCTGTTTCTGTGCCCACCATTGATGGATTTGGCAGTCAGTAATTTTTGAAGGCCCTCTGGTAACTTATATTGATGCACCACTACCATGTATCTGGGGAGGGTAGCTTTACTGGTGATCACTTAGCATGTCTTCTTCAGATGGTTTTGACCACTGAGCACCAGAGACAGAATTCACCTACATTAGTTTGCAAGGTGATATTTTGCAAAATATCAATTCCCAATATATACTCTGCTCACTGTAAACCTTTGAGGTGATAACTTCCCAATCTGCATTAGTAGTTGTTGTTGCTGTGTTGCTTTAATACTTTGACCCACATACCTGGAAATGGCTACTGTAGGCCCACCAGATTGTACAGTTTTCCCTTTATTAAAGTGTATTCCACTCCAGTGTTCACAAGTGCCAAAACCCTAGGCTTACTAGGGGGCCAAAAGATTGTTAACTCAATATGTGCCCTCCAATCTCCAGTGTCCCTGTATATTCCTCTTCTTTGGGGATCTTGGTCAGTCCACTATGAAAGGGGAAAAGGAGCTTGCCAGTCTTCCTCATCAGAAGGAGTGGAGGGCCCTGTAGACTTGTAAGAGCTGGGTCTTTTGGACCATTTTTCTCCCTAGTTGCTGATCTGGTTTCAAGTTTAGGATATCTTTGTTCTTTGGGTAATTTACTCCAGAGCATGACAAGTACTGCATTTGACTGCTCACCAATATCTTCAATTATACTAGTGGCTATTAGGTTGGCCCACATCTGTCTGCATGATACATGGCTTGGATTGTCATACCCCGAGGGCTCTTATTCAAATCTTTCTGCACCTTAAGCATTCTGACTCTCCTAAATCACCCACAATTTGGGCAGCCTTTCAAATGGGTTGCTGTACTATTGGGCTAAAATTGGGTACAAAGAGTCTCATATCATTGATTGGGGGCACTATGCAGGATAGCATCTGTTCTAGTTTGCTAGCTGCTGGAACGCAATATACCAGAAACAGAATGGCTTTTAAAAAGGGGAATTTAATGAGTTGCTAGTTTACAGTTCTAAGGCCGAGAAAATGTCCCAATTAAAACAAGTCTAAAGAAATGTCCAATCAAAGGCATCCAGGGAAAGATACCTTGGTTCAAGAAGGCCGATGAAGTTCAGGGTTTCTCTCTCAAGTGAGAAGGCACATGGAGAACACAGTCAGGGCTTCTCTCCCAGCTGGAAGGGCACATGGTGAATACAGCGTCATCTGCTAGCTTTCTCTCCTGGCTTTCGGTTTCATGAAGCTCCCCGGGAGGCATCTTCCTTCTTCATCTCCAAAGGTCTCTGGCTGGTGGACTCTCTGCTTCGTGGTGCTGCAGCATTCTCTGCTCTCTCTGAAGTCTCTCATTCTCCAAAATGTTTCCTCTTTTATAGGACTTCAGAAACCAATCAAGACCCACTCAAATGGGTGGAAACATGTCATCCCCTAATCCAGTTTAACAACCACTCTTGACTAAATCACATCAACCAGGGAGATGATCTCATTACAGTTTCAAACATACGGTATTGAATAGAAATTATTCTGCCTTTATGAAATGGGATTTATATTAAAACATGGCTTTTCTTAGGGGGCATACTTTCTTTCAAACCAGCACAGCATCCTTTATGCCTGTTGTAAAGGTTTCATTATCTGGTCCAACGGAATAAACAATGTAAATGACATGCTTCATTCCTAGTCCCCTTCAGTATATCTTGCAATCCATCTAGTATATTCTAGTGGGGAGCAGCACATGGTATGTCTCCCACATTGGGCCAAGTTTTTCTACATTGAGTTATAAGCCAGTTTGGATTCTTGCCTGGCAGCCAGAATATATTTACACTGGCAGAGGGAGGGGCATGAAGTAATTGAGGCTAATTTGCCTATTTATTTTCCTGAAAGTAACACTCCCTCCACCCCAATGTCCCAAAGATGTTGGCAGGACTTCTTTAGGTTTTTTCTGCATTGATTCCAAATTTCATGTAATCAAGCAATGGAATAGTCCCACAAGGTAACAAAGATGTTGTAGTCAGGAGCTGGTGCTGGGGCAGCTGTAGCGGCAGCAGCACCCTCAGCATCACCCTCCCCCACTGAGGGGTGAAGGTGTTGAATGTTCTGACTTAACTTTTTGTTGGGCCAGAGAATGAACAGCTTCCTTTCCTCATTTTCAATATCCTGTTGAGACTGTGGTTCATCATCATTTGAAGAGAAATCAACAGGATACCATATTTTGGGGTTTGAGTCATTGGAAGTCAGTATATACCTCACTTACTCATTGAGCAGTCTATGCCCTCTTACTCTAGCATACTGGTATGCCAATATTTCTAAACTCTCATATGCACAGCAAAGCCTCTCATTCAATACATCCTTCAAATCTGCTTGGACTATAAGCAAGTCCCTTTCTAACTTAAGTTTTTCTTTTAGTCAGCAAACTGCAGCTTTAGCAGCCAGGGCCTTGTCCATGACTGAACACACAGTTCCTAACAGAGGCATGCAATGGTCACAGTGGCCTGAAGATCTCTTTTTCTTATGAAATCCTAACTGTCCTGTGGCCTGCTGCAGGAGGATTAATAGTTCAGTTGGGGAGTCTTGGGTGTCCCCATACTCCCTTGGGAGTTCTCATTAGGTTAGGAGGGTAGCCACCCCTCTCCACATAGATGTTTCAAGCTATCCTGGGATTCTCTCCAGGGAGTCTCCCTTCATGCTTTTATGGCCAGCAGCTCTTTGGTCTCCTGACTGGCTCACCAAATGTTCCAACCCAACTTGCCCCCAGACCAAAGAACACACCTGACATGGAGTTATCCATGAGTTTAATCAGAGACTTAGACACAGAAAAAGATTCTTCCCAATGGTGGCTGGTCAGAAAATGGAAGCCAATATTCTTCACAAAATAGAAAGAAAGAGAAGTGCCATGGGAGAGGCTTATAAAGGCTTAGGTCCATACGGTGTGACAATGGGTTTTCAGCAGAGTCTCATGAGATTTGATTAGGGGAGGAGAGTTTTAATGACATTCTTTCCCCCCTGAGGGGATCTGTTGACCTTTAATGTCTTTCCTGGTCATGTAGGCAGCTGCATGCAATAACTTATTCTCATAATGAAGGAGGGGAGGAGGCCCAGGCCCTGAGTCCTCACATATGGCAAGTTGATTTTTGACAAAAATGACAAGTCCACTCAATTGTGAAAGAATAGTCTCTTCAACAAGTGGTGCTGGGAAAACCAGATATCCATGTGTAAAAGAAGGCAAGTGGACCCTTACTTCACACCATGAACAAAACTTAGCTCAAAATGGATCAAAGACCTAAATATGAGAACTAAACTATAAGTCCTAGAAGAAAACTTTAGGGAACATCTTCAGGATTTGTCATTGGAAATGGTTTCTTAGACCTTACATCAAAAACATGAGCAACAAAAGAAAAAGATAGATAAATTGGATTTCACCAAAACCAAAATCTTCTTTTGTGCATCAAAAAATATAATAAAAAAAGTGAAAAGACACCATAAAGAATGGGATAAAATATTTAGAAACCATATGTATTAGCTAGGTTTTTCTAGAGAAACAGAATCAATGTGAGATATCTGTAGATATAAAATTTGTAAAAATGTCTCACATAACCATGGGATTGTAGAGTCCAAGGTCTGTAGGGCAGGCCACAAGCTAGTAACTCCAATGAACTCTCAGGAGAGGCTGGCTGGGCATCCGTGGGAATGTAAGGGTCCAAGGTCTGTAGGGAAGGCCACAAGCTGATAACTCTGATGAAGTTCCTCAATGAACTCTCAGGAGAGACTGGCTGGACAACTATGGGAATGAAGAGTCCAAAATCCGCAGAGCAGGCCATGAAGCTGGTGACTCCAACAAAGGATCTAGATGAACTCCACAGGAGAGGCTCGCCAGCTGAAACAGGAAGAGTGACTGTCTCTTCTGAATCCTCCTTAAAAGCCTCTGGTGATTAGATTAAGCATCACTTGTTGCAGAAGACATTCCCCTTAGTTGATTACAAATGCAATCAGCTGTGGATGCAGCCAACATAATCATGATTTAAGTTCATGAAATATCCTCATAGCAACAGACAGGCCAGTGCTTGTCTGACCAGACGACCATGCACCACCACCTGGCCAAGTTGACACATGAACCTGACCATGACACCATATATCTAATAAGGGTTTAATATCCAGAATATGTAAAGAGCTCCTATAACACAACAACAAAAGGCAAAGAACCCAGATTTAAAATGGGAAAAGAACTTGAATAAATATTTCTTCAAAGATATATAAATGGCCAATAAGTATATGAAAAAAATGCTCAATATCACTAGCCATTTGGGAACTGCAAATAAAAACACAATGAGATATCATTTCACACTCATTAGAATGGTTACTATGAAAAATTGAAAATAGCAAGTGTTGGAGAGGTTGTGGAGAAATAGGAATTCTCATATATTGTTGGTGGGAATGTAAAATGAAACAGCCACTGTGGAAAATGTTTTCCATTTCCTCAAAAAGTTAAATATAGAAATACCATGTGACTGGGAAATCCACTTTTGGGGGTATATACCCAAAAGAATTGAAGGCAGGGACTTAAATAGATATTTGTGCACCAATGCTCATAGCAACATTTTTCAAAACTGCCAACAAATGGAAGCAACCCACGTGTCTATTAATGGAAGAATGGATAAACAAAGTGTGGTATATGCATACAATGGAATATTAATCAGCTGTAAAAAGGAAAGGAGTTTTGATACATGTTACAATCGAGATGAACCTTGAAGGCATCATGTTGAGTGAAATAAGTCAGACACAAAAGGAAAAATACTGTATGATCTCACATATATGGAATAACTAGAAAATGTAAATTTGTAGAGTCAGAAATTAGAATACAGGTTAGCAGGAGCAGGTTGGGATGGTGAATGGAGAGTTAATAGCTAATTCTTACAGTGTTTCTTTTTAGGGTGATGAAAAATTTTGGTTATGATTGGTGATGATGGTAAAACAGTACTGTGAATGTAGTTAACACCATTGAATTGTATAATTGTAAGGGTTAAGGTGAGAAATTTTAGATTGCATATATGTTACCAGGATAAAAATTTTTAAAACCGACACAACTGTATAACACAAAGAGTGAACCCTAATGTAAACAATGTACTGTAATTCTAATATTGTTTCATCAATTGTAACAAAGAGACCTGTATTAGTTTGTTAAGCTGTTGGAATGCAATATACCAGAAATTGAACAGCTTTTACAAAGGGAATTTAATAAGTTACAAGTTTACAGTTCTAGTCCCAAGGAAATGTCCAAACTTAGGCAACAACAAGAAGTTACCTTTACTCAAGAAAGGTTGATGTCATTGGGAGCATCTCTATCAGCTAGGAAGGCATGTGGCTGACATCTGCTGGTCCTTTGCTCCAGAACTCTGTTGCTTTCAGCCTCTGTTTTCTGTGGGATTTCCTCACTTGGTGTCTGTGGGTCTTCACTTAGCTTCTCTGGGGCACAGCTCTAGGTTATGGCTTGCTTAGCATCTCATGGGAAGTCACATGGCCCTGCATCTCCAAACATCTGCCTCTGTATTCATTATATCAGCTCTAAAGTAACTATTCTCCAAATATTTGCATGTGCTGTCTTTTTTGGCAGTCCAAGCATCTGAGGTTTCTTCAGAAAGTTTCCCCTTTTATAGGACACCAGAAAACTAACCAAGATCCACCTTGAATGGGTGGAGTCACATCTCCATCGAATCAAAAGGTCACACCCAATTCCACATACTCAAAAGGTCATACCCACAATTGGGCATGTCACATCTCTATGGAGATAATCTAATCAAAGTATTTGCCTTATGGTGTTGAGTCAGAATTTAAAGAAACAGCTGGTCCCACAAGACTGGCTCAGGATTAAAACGTGGCTTTTCTGGGGTACATAATATTTCCAAACCAGCACAATAACACACAATGCAAAATGTTTATAATAAAGAAAATTATGTGTGGGGGTAACAGTATAGTAAAGTTCGTGCTTACTGCATGATTTTTCTTAAACCTACAACAGCTCTAATTAAAAAAAAAAAGATAACAAAATAGATGGTCTCTAAATGTCTTTGACAAAACAAAAACTTGACAACCTTAAACCAGTCAATCAATTTATTATTACTGTTATTATTATTGTTAGGGAAAAGTATTTGTCTTTTCAATGGCAAATTCTGAGTATTCTGCATTTGTGAGGTAGAAATGGCAAGCCTAAACAAAAACTCAACAACATCCATGGTGTGTATGTGTGAGAATAGATGAAAGCAAAAGGCAAAGATACACAAAGAGAAAAAAACAAAGGGAGAAATGAAGGAAGACCAATGTGGAATGTGGGAACTTTAGGAAGGCATTTTGGGAACAAGTAGGGGAGAGATTTGGATGGAGAAGTCTGGAGAGAATTAATGCCTTGTCTTAGCTCTGCTGATATTGGTGGTGCTTTCTTTAGCCTGATGAATGCCGCCTAAATTAAGAAAAAAAGAACTTGCTGGAAGGGTATGTGTTGACTCAGAGAATTAGTGGGACACCTAAAAAACTAGGCCAATAAACAAAGAAAAACAAAAGTAGCAAGTTTGGCTAAGTTATCTTGAAGCAGCTTAAATCAAGAAAGGTTTACTTCTTGCCCAAGCCACACGTTCATCATGAGTTGGGACAGATGCTCTGTTCAATCTATTCACACAAAATGCCAGGCTGATAAAGCAGCCACCAATATTGCCAGTGTCCATGCCAGAGAAAAAAAAGAACTGGGGATGGTTTCATTCTACCTATTAAATTCTCAGCCCCAAATTAACACATGTCACATCCACCCCAACTCCTTGGCCATAACTGTTACACAGCCCCACTCAACCCCACACAACAGACAAGAAGTGAAATTCTACTACATGCCTAAAAGAATGAAATAACTGGTAGTACTTGATAAGGAACATTCAAGACTACAACAGTCATACAGAAGGAAAAGTCCCTGGCTAGGGTAACACCAATGGCCACTATTAGTCACCACTAACTGCCCTGGCTTCTACTGTCACTCATTCTGCATTCAAATCCTGAGATGGGATATCTAATTAAAATAATTCAGCTTGGGTCACATGACTATGACCTAGCTGCTAGCAGCTGTCTGCAATCATGTTTTGTGAATTCAATGGCAGATTCTCCAAATGTAAGAAGGGGGTTAGGACCTAGACAGTCAATAGGGAGGGGGATGTCCACTACATGATAAATGCTCAATACACTCAACTTGCAGAAAAGAATAGAAAATATATATATAAACAGTCCTTCCCAAGGTGTCATCTTTATCTGTCCTCTGGTTAGTGTGTAAATCAGTACTATCTAGCTCACTCATTCATATCTGCATCCATATGTTCATCTAGGCAACAGATACTCACTGACATCTCATCTGCTACCAGGCATTCTAAAGATACCAAAATGAATAACATAGTTGTCCAAATGCTTATATTCTAAGAGAAAAGGAAGTCATTCAATAAATAATTGCAATGCAAGTGTGATAAGTCTTTATGTAGAGATTAAGGCTAAGAGATGACATTGGCACAAACTAGAGTTAATCATTAACTTTAATGGGGGTGGGGAGTAATAGTCAAGGATGGCCATACTGGATAGAAGGTATTGTAGGGAGGGGTGTAACCGTACAGTAGCTGCCTTAGGGAGAGATGATGAGGACATAAGGGGAATAGAAGGACAATGAGAATTGAGGTTAGAGAGGGAGGCAGGCATCAGATTGGAGAAGGCCTTACTTGGCCATGCTAACCATGAACTTTGATTCATAACTAGTGGGAAGCACTGACATTGTGAGTGGGTAGTTGAACCAGACTAGGAAAGGAGAAGGCCAGGATCTTAAGATGGGGCAGGAAATTCCAAAGGACAACTGTAGATGAGGGGCAGAGGAACCAGATGGCATGCTCAGAACCAATGAGGCCCAGAAAGGTGAGTAAAGTGCATTCCAGCTGTGGCAGGAACTCTAGCTATATGTGCCAGTTCCAGAGAGGGGAGCAGTCTCAGCCATTGGACTTGAGCCAGAGCAGTGCCCATGCATTCTCATTTACATACAAGCTGCCAGAATGTTGTATACCAGAAACAGAACAGCTTTTTAAAAGGTGAATTTTTAAGTTGCTAGTTTACAGTTCTAAGGCCATGAAAATGTCCAAATTAAAGCTAGGCTATAAAAATGTATAATCTAAGGTACCCAGAGAAAGATATCTTGGTTCAAGAAGGCCAATGATGTTCAGGATTTCTCTCTCAGCTGGAAAGTCACATGGCAACATCTGCTAGCTTTCTCTCCAGGAATCTTCAATGGCTT
Source organism: Myrmecophaga tridactyla (assembly GCA_004026745.1). Classification (NCBI taxonomy): domain Eukaryota; kingdom Metazoa; phylum Chordata; class Mammalia; order Pilosa; family Myrmecophagidae; genus Myrmecophaga; species Myrmecophaga tridactyla. Next base: position 49,758 of record PVIY010007262.1, on the reverse strand, counting down.
CCCTGGGGCTCTGTCTGTTCTATTAGCTCTGTTGGTTCTGGTGGCTCTTATGCTTTTTCCAAAATGATTCCCTCTTAAAGGGCTCCAGTAAGCAACTCCACCTTGAATGGGTGGAGATACATCTCCATGGAAACTGTCTAATTAAAAGTTACCACCCACAATTTGGTGAGTCACATCTCCATGGAAACAATAAAAAGGTACCAACCAGCAATATTGAATGATTGAAGGACACGGTTTTTCTAGGGCATACAACAGGTTCAAACAGGCATATAGCATGGCTGGGAGGTGTGAAGTAGCCAAGGCCCACCAGTTGATATTAAGTAAAAGGGAAGCAAGGAATTGGAATCATGGACCTGGGGCTTGGAACAATGGCTTAAGCAAGCTAATAGTCAACCCCTGGAAGTTCAGTTCAGGAGACTACCAGGGCAATTAAGGCAGAAGACAAGAAAGCTAGTGAAAGGTCAGACTCCTAAGTGGGAAAACTTGCTGGCTCAGAGTTTATCTCTTAAAGGGACAGGCTTAACAGATTCTATATAAGTAGCTGAACTGACTAGAATTCCTAGTCCCAGCCTTGGAGGAAGGAACAGAGGTATTGAGTGTGTTACCAATCTGAATAGATTAACTGACTTACATGGCAGGACTTGATCACAGGAAGATGGCAGAAAAAATAAAAAAAAACAAAAACAGAGAGCTGGAGCCAAGGCACACCCAGTAGAAAGGTTGATTGGATTCTCAGTAACAGCTCTTACTGAAATACAACTCCTCAGATTCTCTATGGCTCAGATCAGGCCTGAATGCAACAGTCCTGTGGCTTCCCTGCAGGAAGAAAATAGAAGGAATTTAGGGGCAAGGAGTTGGGCATGACTTCACAGACATGATCAGAGATAATGGAAATGAAACAGTTCAGAAAATACAGGTCCTTTCTACAGACATCCTTGTATTCTGGGTCTACAGAAAAGATCATTCTCCTCCAATCTCTGTGCCTTCCAGGTGTTCTCAATACAGAAGCAAAAGTGATTCTTATGACCTGGTCTCTATCTATCTCTAGCCTTATCTCCCACCCCTCTGCTTCATGGTGACTTTCTTATAAGGCCGCACACCTGGCTGTTCTCCCCTCTGTGCCTTTGTTAAAGCCATTCCCTTTATCTGAAAATAGAGTTGCCAGATTTAGCAAATAAAAAATAATAATTTTTTAGTGTGTGTGCACCATACAATATTTAGGAAATATTTTTACTAAGAATTGTTCATTCTTTATGAGAAACTCAGATTTAACTGGGTGTTCTGTGTTGTATCTGGCAACCCTAACTGCAATGCTTTCTTACTCATTCTTTGGGATGCATTTCAAACATCATGTGTCCAGAACCCCTGGGGTTGCCTGAATGTCCTTGTCTGAGCACCTCTCTGCCTGTGTGTGTGCCTCCATCACAGCAAGTAGCACATTATTGCAAAAATGGAGGTATTATTAACCTCCACAAGTCTCTAATTCCCCTCCCTAGAGCTTAATGAAGCAGGAACTTTGTATTCCTAACTTGAAGCCCCCTCAATTAACACCAGCTTACCCTGAAAAACAAATCACACTAGGAAAATTGAAGATATGGCCCAGTCAAAGGAACAAATAGACAATTCAAATGAGATACAGGAGTTGAAACAATTAATTCAGAAAATATGAAAGACATGGAGAACCTCATCAAAAACCAAATCAATGAATTCAGGGAGGATATAAAGAAGGCAAGGAATGAACAAAAAGAAGAAATCGAAACTCCAAAAAAACAAATCACAGAACTTATGGGAATGAAAGGCACAGTAGAAGAGACGAAAAAAAAAAAACAATGGAAACCTACAATGGTAGATTTCGAGAGGCAGAAGATAGGATTAATGAACTGGGGGATGGAACATCTGAAATCCAACAAGAAATAGAAAATATAGGGGAAAATGGGAAAATATGAGCAGGGACTCAGGGAATTGAATGGCAATATGAAGCACATGAATATATATGTTGTGGGTGTCCCAGAAGAGGAAGAGAAAGGAAAAGGAGGAAAAAAACTAATATAGGAAATTATCACTGAAAATTTCCCAACTCTTATGACAGACTTAAAAGTACAAATCCAAGAAGTACAGCATACCTCAAAGAGAAGAGATCCAAATAGAGGTACTCCAAGACACTTACTAAGCAAAATGTCAGAGGTCAAAGAGCAAGAGAGAATCTTGAAAGCATCAAGAGAAAAGCAATCTATCACCTACAAGGGAAGCCCAATAAGACTATGCATAGATTTCTCAGCAGAAACCATGGAGGCAAAAAGACAGTGGGATAATATATTTAAATTACTAAAAGAAAAGCTGCCAACCAAGAGTCTATATCCAGCAAAATTGTCCTTTAAAACTGAGGGGAAAATTAAAACATTTTCAGACAAAAAAAATCACTGAGAGAATTTGTGACAAAGAGACCAGCTCTGCAAGAAATACTAAAGGGAGCACTAGAGACAGATACAAAGTGACAGAAGAGAGAGGTGTGGAGAAGAGTGTAGAAAGGAAGACTATGAGTAAAAGTAAAAAGAAGGAAAATTAGGTATGGCATATAAAATCCAAAAGGCAAAATGGTACAAGAAAGTACTACCTGTACAGTAATAATACAAAATGTTAATGGGTTAAACTCCCCAATCAAAAGACATTGACAGGCAGAATGGATTAAAAAACAAGACCCCCACATATGCTGTCTACAGGAAACACATCTTAGACCCAAGGATAAACATAGGTTGAAAGTGAAAGCTTGGGAAAAGATATTTCATGCAAATACCAATCAGAAAAGAGCAGGAGTAGCTATACTAATATCCAACAAATTAGACTTCAAATGTAAATGTTAAAAGAGACAAAGAAAGACACTATGTATTAATAAAAGGAACAATTCAACAAGAAGGCATAAAAATCATAAATATTTATGCACTGAGCCAGCATGCTCCAAAATACATGCAACAAACACTGAAAACACTGAAAAGAGAAATAGACACATTTACCATAATAGTTGGAGACTTCAATTCCACACTCTCATCAATGGACAGAACATCTAGACAGAGGATCAGTAAAGAAACAGAGAATTTGAATAATACAATAAGTGAACTAGACTTAACAGACATTTATAGAACATTACACCCCACAACAGCAGGATACAACTTTCTCTCAAGTGCTCATGGATCATCCTCAAGGATAGACCATATGCCCGGTCACAAAGCAAGTCTCAATAAATTTAAAAAGATTGAAATCACACAAAAACACTTTTTTGGATCATAAAGGAAGGAAGCTGGAAATCAATAATAGAAAGAGTGCCAGGAAATTCACAACTATGTGGAGGCTCAACAGCACACTCTTAAACAACCAGTGGGTCAAGGAAAAAATTAACAAGAGAAATCAGTAAATATCTCTAGGCAAATCAAAATGGAAACACAACATATCAAAACCTATGGGACACAGCAAAGGCAGTGCTAAGAGGGAAATTTATTGCCTTAAATGCCTTTGTCAAAAAAGAACAAAGGGCAAAAATCGAGGAATAAGCTGTCCACGTGGAAGAAGTACAGAAAGAACAGCACACTAACCCCAAAGCAAGCAAAAGGAAAGAAATAATGAAGATTAGAGGAGAAATAAATGAAATTGAGAACATGAAAAGAACTGATAAAATCAATAAAACTAGAAGCTGGTTTTATGAAAAAATCAATAAGATTGATGGACCCTTAGCAAGATTGACAAGAAGAAGAAGAGAGGGGATGCAAATAAATAAGATCAGAAATAGAAGAGGAGACATAACCACTGACACCACAGAAATAAAAAAAGTAATGACAAGATACTATGAACAACTTTATGCTAATAAATACAACAATGTAGATGAAATGGACAACTTCCTAGAAAGGCATGAACAACCAACTTTGACTCGAGAAGAAATAGACGACTGGGCGGCTGCCATGGCTCAGCAGGCAGAGCTCCAACCAGCCGTGCTGGAGGTCTGGAGTTCGATCCCTGGTGCCTCCTGCCCATATGCAAATTAAAAAAAAAAAGAAATAGACAACCTCAACAAACCAATCACAAGTAAAGAAATTGAATCAGTCATTAAGAAGCTCCACAAAAAGAAAAGTCCAGGACCAGATAGCTTCACATGTGAATTCTACCAAGCATTCCAGAAAGAATTAGCACGAATCCTGCTCAAACTCTTCAAATAAATTGAAGAGGAGGGAAAGCTACCTAACTCATTCTACAAAGGCAACGTCACCCTCATACCAAAGCCAGACAAAGATATTACAAAAAATAAAGAAAACTACAGACTAATCTCTCTAATGAATATAGATGCAAAAATCCTCAACAAAATTCTAGCAAATTGAATCAAGGAACACATTAAAAGAATTATACATCATGACCAAGTAGGATTCATCCCAGGTATGCAAGGATGGTTCAACATAAGAAAATCAATTAATGTAACAGACCGTATCAACAAATCAAAGCAGAGAAACCACATGATTATCTCGATTGATGCAGAAAAGGCATTTGACAAAATTCAACATCCCTTCCTGTTGAAAACACTTCAAAGGATAGGAATAGAAGGGAAATTCCTTAAAATGATAAAGGGTACATGAAAAACCCACAAGTAATATCATCCTCGCTGGGGAAAAACTGAAAACTTTCCCCCTAAGATCAGGAACAAGACAAGGATGTCCACTATCACCACTTTTATTCAACAGTGTGTTGGAAATTCTAGCCAGAGCAATTAGACAAGAAAAAGAAATACAAGGCATCAAAATTGGAAAGGAAGAAGTAATACTCTCATTGTTTGCAGATGATATGATGCTATATATTGAAAACCCCAAAAAATCCACAGCAAAACTACTAGAGCTAATAAATGAGTACAGCAAAGTGGTAGGTTACAAGACCATCACTCAAAAATCTGTAGTGTTTCTATATACTCGTAATGAACAATCTGAGGGGGAAATTAAGAAAAGAATTCCATTTACAATTGCAACCAAAAGAATAAAAGATTTAGGGATTAATTTAATTACAGAGACAAAAGACCTATACAAAGAAAACTACAAGAAATTGTTAAAAGAAATCACAGAAGACCTAAATAGATCGAAGGGTATACCGTGTTCATGGATTGTAAGACTAAATATAGTTCAGATGTCAATTCTACCTAAATTGATTTACAGATTCAATGCCAATTAAAATCCCAAAACTTACTTTTCAGAAATAGAAAAACCAATAACCAAATTTATCTGGAAGTGCAGGGTGCCCCAAATAGCTAAAAGTATCCTGAGGAAAAAAAATGAAGTCGGAGGGCTCATGCTACCTGACTTTGAGGCACATTATGAAGCTATAGTGGTCAAAACAGCATAGTACTGGCATAAAGATAGATATATTGACCAACGGAATCGAATAGAGTGTTCAGATGTAGACCCTTTCACCTATGGACAATTGATCTTTGATAAGGCAGTCAAGCCATCTCACCTGGAACAGAATGGTCTCTTCAATAAATGGTGCCTAGAGAACTGGATATCTATATGGAAAAGAATGACAGAGGACCCATATTTCACACCGTATACAAAAGTTAACTCAAAATGGATCGTAGGCCTAAACATTAGATCTAAGACTATAAAACTGCAGAAGAAAATGGAGGGAAATATCTTATAAATCTTATACTAAGAGGAGGTTTTCTAGACCTTACACCCAAAGCAAGAGCATTCAAGAAAGAAAGAAATAAACGAGAACTCCTCAAAATTAAACACTTTCGCACATCAAAGAACTTCGTCAAGAAAGTAAAAGGACAACCTACACAATGGAGACAATAGTTCCAAATGACTTATCAAATAAAGGTCTAGCATCTGGAATTTATAAGAGATTGTTCAACTCAACAACAAAAAGACAGCCAACCAAATTACAAAATGAGTGAAAGACTTGAACAGATACTTCTCAGAAGAAGAAATACAAATGGCCAAAAGGCACATGAAGAGATGCTCAACTTCCCTGACCATTAGAGAAATGCAAATCAAAACCACAATGAGATATCATCTCACACCCACCAGAATAGCCATTATCAATAAAACAGAAAATGGCAAGTGCTGGAGAGGATGTGGAGAAAGAGGCACACTTATCCACTGTTGGTGGGAATGTCAAATGGTGCAACTGCTGTGAAGGCAGTTTGGTGGTTCCTCAAAAAACTAAATATAGAGTTGCCATATGACCCAGCAATACCATTGCTAGGTATCTACTCAAAGAACATGAGGGCAAGGACACAAACGGACATTTGCACACCAATGTTTATAGCAGCACTATTTACAATGGCAAAGAGATGGAAACAGCCAAAATGTCCATTAACAGACGAGTGGGTAAACAAACTGTGGTATATACATACGATGGGATATTATGCAGCTCTAAGACAGAATAAAGTTATGAAGTATGTAACAACATGGATGGACCTTGAGGACATTGCGCTGGGTTAGATTAGCCAGATACAAAAGGCCAAATACTGCATGATCTCACTGATGTGAGCTGATATCAGTGAATAAACTTGGAGAATTTCGTTGGTAACAGAGACCATCAGGAGATAGAAATGGGGTAAGATATTGGGTAATTAGAGCTGAAGGGATACAGATTGTGCAACAGGACTGAGTGTAAAATCTCAGAAATGGAAAGCACAATACTACCTAACTGTAATACAATTATGTTAGAACACTGAATGAAGCTGAATGTGAGAATGATGGGGGGAGGAGGGCTAGGGGCACAAATGAAATCAGAAAGAAAGATAGATGATAAAGACTGAAATGGTATGATCTAGGAATGCCCAGAGTGTATAATGATGGTGACTAAATGTACAAATTTTAAAAATGTTTTTGCATGAGGAAGAAAAAAGGAATGTCATTACTGCAGGGTGCTGAAAATAGATGGTAATTAATATTTTAAAATTTCAACTTATGTGTGAGACTAAAGCAAAAAATGTTCATTTGGTCCAAAATTTATATTTTGACTAGTGCATTTCCTAATATAACTTATGTAGACAGCTTAATTGAACACCATAAGTACATGGAACGTTGAACAGGACATGAGATTTTGTGGGTTTATCCAGAGTGATGCCCTGATAAATCCCAGAGTGATTTGAACAGTGAATAAAAAAGTAGTTGCAAAGTCCCCTCTGGGAAATGGTGAGAAAGGGGGAAAACTCAACTTCCACAAGTTGAATTCTTGATGTTCTCACAAGCAGTGTGGACAACCAAAGCTATAGGCTGAGCCCCCAGTCTTGGGGTTTGTTCATATGAAACTTAACCCCACAAAGGATAGGTCAAGTCTACTTAAAATTAAGGCCTAAGAGTCACCCCCAAGAGAGCCTCTTTTGTTGCTCAGATGTGGCCTCTCTCTCCAGTCAACACAACAAGCAAACTCACTGCCCTCCCCCTGTCTACGTGGGACATGTCTCCCAGGGGTGTGAACCTTCCTGGCAACGTGGGACAGGGATCCTGCGATGGGCTGAGACTCAGCATCAAGGGATTGAGAAAAAACCTAGAATGAGCTGAGACTCAGCATCAAGGGCTTGAGAGGGCCTTCTCCACCAAGAGGGGGAGGAGTGAAATGTAACAGAGTACAGTGTCAGTGGCTGAGAGATTCCAGGCAGAGTCAAGAGATTGTCCTGGAGGTTATTCTTACGCATTAGGCAGATATCAACTTTTTAGTTAAGGTGTAATGGAAAGGCTGGAGGGAACTGCCTGAAAATGCAGAGCTGTGTTCCAGTGACCATGTTTCTTGAAGATGATTGTATAATGATATGGCTTTCACAATGTGACTGTTTGGTTGTGAAAACTCTGTGTCTGATTCTCCTTTTATCTACCTTGTCAATAGATGAGTAGAACATATGGAGTAAAAATAAATAATAGGGGGAACAGAAAAAAGAATCAAGTCTACTGGAATACATTTCAACAGTTTTAGGTATTTCCTTTTAGCTATTCTAATACACTAAAAACTAAAAAGGGATATCTATATAATGCATAATAATAACCTCTAGGACAATCTCTTAACTCTATTTGAAATCTCTCAGACACTGAAACTTTACTTTGTCTCATTTCTCTCTTTCCCCTTTTGGTCAAGACGGATTTCTCAATCCCATGAAGCCATGTCCTGGCTCATCCACAGAAGTCATGTCCCACATGGCCAGGACACCCCTGGGAGTTATGTCCCACATAGGAGGGAGGGCAGTGAGTTCTCCTTGCAAGTTGGCTTAGAGAGAGAGGCCACATCTGAGCAACAAAAGAAGTTCTGTGGGGATAACTCTTATGCATAATTATAAGTAGGCTTAGCTTCTCTTTGCAGGAATAAGTTTCATAGGGATGAGCCCCAAGATTGTGTGCTCAGCGTATTGAATTGGTTGTCCCTACTGCTTGCATGAATAGCAGGGGGGATTCCTCAGGTGAGGAAGTTTAATATTTCCTCCTTTCTCCCCAGTCCCCCAAAGGGGCTTTTTAAATACTTTTTATTCTCTGCCTAAATTACTCTGGAATATATCAGGGCATTACACTAATCTATACAAACCAACAAGATCTCACTCCCTATTCAAGATTCCATGTAACTATAGTGTTTGAATAAACTCACTATAAAAGTTAAATTAGATAGCATGCTACCAAAAATTTAAATTTTGCTGCAAAGAAATATCTCTTCCTTTGGCCTCACACAGAAGTTCAAGTTTTAAAAATATAGACCATAGCATCCTTTACCCTGTATTCTGGTTTATCTTAGTCTTATCCAGATCAGCTTCATTCATATCTCAAGTTGAAGTCTGGTCACATTTTCAACTTTTTTATCAGTTGCTGTTAGGGGTAATTCTGACTTTCATAGCTTCAAGCTCTAACCCTGAGTCTCAGGTATCTTAAAAATACCTGAAGTTCCAGGGAATGATCAGGTTATACATAAACAGCTCAGCAAATCAAAATTTAGAAATAACAGTTACAACTCTGGAGTACATGTAACTGCTATAAGAGCTTACAGTCTAGGAACATTTACAATAGGCTTCAACCTTATAATTTTTGCTCTCGATTTCAATTCTTTGAGTTTGTATGTTATAGAGTCCATACAGGAGGTATGATAATATAAGTCTTTTCATTTCTGGCCTATTTCATTCACTATAATATCCTCAAGATTCATTCACTTAGTTGTATGCCTCACATCTTCATTCATTCTTGCAGCTACTCAGTAGTCCCTGTATGTATGCATCACAGTTCCCCCTTCCATTCCTCAGTCAATGTTCCCTTAGGCCACCTCTGTCCATTGCAAATCACAAACACTGCCACCATAAACACCACTGTGCAAATGTCCATTCATGTCCCCACTCTAAGTTCCTCCAAGTATATAGCTAGCATCATGGTTATAGGGCCATATGACAACCCCACACTTAGCCTCCTGTAGAATCTCCACATTGCCCTCCAGGGGGTTGTACCACTCTGCTTCCCTACCAACAGTGAATAGGTACATCTCTCACCACATTTTCTCCAGCACTTGTAAGTCTCTGTTCATTTTCAAGCAATTTTAATCAAACATCATACAATCGAACCTAAGTAAAAAAAAAAAAAAACAGTGGTTCCCAGGATAATCATATCATGTCTTCACCACCACAATCTATGTGAGGACATTTCCTTTTCTTTCACAAAGAATCCCGTACCCCTCCCTCATATCCCCCACTTAATGACATTTAGTTTTCACTACTACTTTTGTTACATTCAATGGAAGCATATTACAATGTTACTGTTAACTATAGACCCTAGTTTGCATTGATTTTATTTCTTTCTTAATAGCAATTTGATTTTCAACACCTCTCAATATTGACATTAATTTGTTCTCCTTAATGCTGAAACGTTCTTATATTTGTACTTTTGATCACCATCATTGTCCACTCCAGACATCACTAAGTTTTACCAACCCAGGCTTTATTCTCTTTCTGTACTTCTGGTTTCATACATGCCCTCAGCCCTCCTCCCACAACCATATTCATTCCTTCCAGATGAACTTAGTAAATAGATTTTCCAAGTCTTCAAAGTAGGTTGTTGTTAAAACTACATTTAGCATTCCTATCCATGATTCAAGGAGATGAAGGAAAATGTGGCTAAAGAGATAAAGGATAGTAAGAAGATACTTTTGAAGCACAAAGAAGAATTTGAAAACATAACAGAAATGATGGGAAAGAAAGGCACAATAGAAGAGATTAATATACACCAGGGGCATACAACAGCAAATTTTTTAAAGCAGAAAAAAGAATCAGAGAGATAGAAGACAGAACAGTTGAAATCTTACAGACAGAAGAACAAATAGAGAAAAGAATGGGAAAAATTGGGCAGGCCCTCAGGAATTGGAATGACAGCACATTGTGCCAAAACATATGTATCATGTATATCCCAGAAGGAGAAGAAAAGGGAAAAGGAGCAGAAAAAATATTTGAGGGACTATTTGGCCAAAATTTCCCAACTCTTATGAAGGACATGAATATACATGTTCAAGAAGTACAATGTACTTCAAATAGAATTAATCCTAATAAATCTTCTTTTAGACACATATTTATCAGAATGGCAAATGCCAAAGAAAAGGAAAGAAACCTGAAAGCAGCAAGAGAAAAGCAATTTGTCACTTACTAGGAAAATGCAATAAGGCTAAGTCCTGATTTCACATCAGAAAACATATTTGAGACACCAAAAGAGAAAAATTTCTAAAATTTTTATCTGGCAAAATTGTTCTTGAAACATGAAGGAGAGTTTAAAACATTCACAGATAAACAGAAGCTGAGAGTTTATCAACAAGAGACCTGCCCTACAGGAAATACTAATATGAGTTCTGCATACTGAATGAAAAAGATGGGAGAGAGAGGTTTAGAGAACAGTGTAGAATTGAAGATTTCTGTAAAGGTAAAGGATAAATCAAGAGACAAAAATAAGTTATGATGTATAAAATCCAAAGGTTAAAATGGTTGAAGTACTGCCTTTACAGTAATATCATTGAATGTTAATGGATTAAGCACAATCAAAAGAAACAGATTGGCAGAATGGATAAAATAGCATGATTTATCAATATGTTGTCTACAAAGAGACTCAACTTAAAGCCAAGGACACAAATAGGTTGAAAGTGAAAGGTTGGAAAAACATTTTCCATGTAAACAGTAACACAATGAACTCTGTTGTGGATTATGACTGTGGTTAATAGTACAAATATAAAAATGTTCTTTCATGAACTAGAACATAATGTACATCACTGTTATAAGGTGTTCATAATAGGGTGGTATATGGGAAAAACACAACTAATACAAACTATGTGTAAATAATAGGGGATTGTAAAGAGTATGGTGTTTTGCTTTTTGAAGTAATGAAAATGTTCCAAAATTGAGCGTGCTGATGAATGCACAACTCTGTGATTATATTGTGATTGGATGGATTGTATGATGTGGGAATGTTTCTCAATAAAAATGCTTTTAAAAATAGGAAATGAATTAATATTGTCTTAATTTGTAGCTGAAATTACTGCATGGCTCTGTATGTAGAAAATCTTAAGGATTCTGCAAAAAATTAATACAAGTGAACTTAGCAATCCACAGTATAAAATGTCAATATATAGACACCAATTGTTCACCTAAATACTTGCAATATATGATTGAAAAACAAAATTTAAAAACACTATTTTAAATAACATCAAAACTAAAAATTCATAGAAATAAATTTAACAAAAAAGTGGAAGATCTCTTCACTGAAAACTATAAAAAATTGCTAAGAAGAATTGCAGAAGACCTAAATAAATAGAGAGAAATGCCTGGTCATTGATCAGAAAACTCAACATTGGTAAGATATCAATTTCTCCCAAATTAATCCATAGATTCAAAGCATTGTAAAGCAATACTAACAGGGTTTTTTTCTTGGTAAAAATTGATAAGCTGATTCTAAAATTTACATATAAATGCAAAGGACCTAGAATAGCTAAAACCATTTTGAAAACAATAGAGGGAAGTTGGAGGACTTACACTACCTTATTTTAAGTTTTACTCTAAAGCTTACGCAAAGTGGTATCAGCATAAGGATAGACACATAGATGGAATTTTATAGCGTCTAAGAATGGACCTATACATATACAATAAGATGAATGCTAATAAAAGTACAAAACTTAAGTAATGGGGAAAGTACATTATTTTTAATAAGTTGTGCTTGAATAATTGCATGTGTATGGAACAAAGTGAGTCACGTATTCTACCTCATATAGTACATGAAATATTTATTTCAGATGTTTATAAGCTTAAACATAAAAGCTAAAACTATACAGATTTTATAAGAATATGTAGGAACATACCTTCACAAAATTAGGGTAAGCAAAGATTTCATAGTGAGAGCACAAAAAGCACTACCCATAAAAGATATCATTAAATTTGATTTTATCTAATCTAAAAACTTCTGCAAAACAAAGGATAATATTAAAAGTACTAAGAGGCAATCTACAAACTATGAGATATACTCATATACTCATATAACATCTATCTGATAAAGAGATTTATTCTGAATATGTTTCAACAACTCCTACAAATCAACAATAGAAGTAAAACCCAATAGAAAAATAGTGAGCAAACAACTTGAGTAGACACTTAAAAACGAAGATATAGATGGCCAAAAGTACATGAAAGTGTGTAAAAGTTCATTAGTCACCAAGGAAATGAAAATTAAACAAAATGAGAAATAAATTATACTTCAATAAAAAATTAGAATGCAACAAATGAAGGTGTCATACATGACCTACAGAAAGAAAACCATGATATCACATCACACTATTAGAAAGGTTAAAATTTTAAAAACTGACAATACCAAATATTGGTGAAAACGTGGCCAACTAGAATTCTCATAAAATAGTGAGAGTGTAAAATGGAACCACTTTGGAAAAGTGTTTAATAGTTTCCTATATGGTTAAAATATATACCTGCTATATGACCAAATAATTCTGTTCTTATGTGTTTACCAAAGAAAAAATAAAATACGTGTCAACCAAAGACTTTCAACATAAAAGTTTGAAGGAACTTCTCAGATGGAAACAACGCAAATGTCCATCAACAGCAGAATGGATAAACAAATTGTGGTATATTGTATATATTCATACACTGGATTTAAAAATTAAAAGGAATGAAATAATCTGGGTGAATCTCAAAAACACTATGCTGAGTGAAAGAAATTAAACACAAAAGAATATATGATTTCCCTCTATTTGAACTTCTGGAACAAGCAAAACAAATCTATGTGTATAGAAACCAGAGATGTTTGCCACTGGGAGGTAGGATATGAGGGAATTTTCGGGAGAAATGGAAATGTTTTATATCTTGATTAGGGTGGTGGTTACATGAGTGTAACCATGTATCAGAACTCAATAGGCTGTCACTTAAGATTGGTACATTTTATTGCATATAAATTATACCATGATTGAAAAAAGTATTAGAGAAATAAAGCTAATGTAATAAAATCCAATTGATATTGACATAGAAATTAAAAAAGAGATCATTGGAAAGAATAAGCATAAGAAAATAGATACAAATACATATTAGACCCTAATATATAGCACATATAATATTTCTATTCAGTAGGAAAAAGGATGGAAGGACTCTGAAACAATGATTCTAGCACCACTGACTTCATAGCTGTAAAAACTAAAATGAGACACATATCTTCCATCAAACCAACAAAAATTGCATATAAAGAACTCAGTTTAGAAATAAAAAATAAATTATCCTACAAGAAACAATCCAATTAGAAAATCGGCAAAAGGCATGAATAGACATTTCAATTAAAGAAGACATACAGATGGCAAATAAATAAACACATGAAAAAAGTATTCAACATAATTAGCTGTCAGAGAACTGCAAATTAAAATCACAAGATACTACAATATACCTATGAGAATGGCTAAAATTTTAAAAATGTTAACAAAACCAAATGCTGGTGAGGATGTGGAAAAACTTCATCACTCCTATATTGCTGGTTACCATTTTAAATTATACAGCTGTTCTGGAGAACAATTTGGCAAGTTCTTTAAAAATTAAACATGAAATGCCTAGCATTTTCACTCCTGAGCACTTATCCTAGTAAGAACTTACGTTCATAGAAAAACCTGTACACAATTTTTCAAAGCTATTGCTAATAGCCCAAACCTGGAAACAACCTAAATATCCCTCAATAGATAAATGGCTAAGCAAACTGTACAACATTTGTATAATACTTTGAAATAATGGATTATAGAAATGACAGGTTAGTGGTTGCCAGGGGATGGTATAGGGAGAAGGGAGTGGGTGTGGCTATAAAGAGGTAACAGGAGGGAGCCTTGCAGTGATGGAACTATTCTATATGTTAATTGTCGTACTTACCTGAATTCACAGATATGATACAATGCCATAGATCTGTATATACATATTCAGAATCTCCAAAATACTTCTTCTTTTCTAAGATTCCAGTAAACTAATCAAGACTCATGTAGAATGAGTGGAGATGTGTCTCCATCTTATCAAGTTTAATACCCACAACTGAGTCTCATCTCCATGGAGATAACCTAATCAAGTTTTCAAACTATAGTACTGAATAGGGATTAGAAGAAACCATTTTGCTCCCACAAGGTTGATTAGGTGGTAGCCATAAAAATAAATAAGTAAACACCTGACATTTAATGCCAGTTTAAAAATCCCTGGGAATACCATACACCAGAGAAGTCTGCACCAACTCACTGGATTTCTTCAACAGATTTCCACTGGGTTCTCAGGAGAAAGGTTGGTGGGCAGGACAAGATTCCTAAGAGACTTCCCTCAGTGATGCAGGCATGCAAGTTGTGATCACTTCCCACTGGAGCAGAGGTGTTAATCCTGGAATTTTCTATGATATAATGGATATATGGGTGAGGGGCAAGAAACCTGCTTGAGTCCAAGATTCTGCACTGATACAAAGCAGAGATCTGTTGCAACTGAGGAAGAGCAGGAAACTTGCTGTCATCAAAGATCTACCATCTTTATTAAGCAGAATTTCTATGCTCTTTGGAGAGAGGTCGAAAAGTCACATCTTTAAGGTTGAGGTGACTAGAGCCTGACAAAGAATGAGGTTAGAGAAGGAGAACTGAGAAACCCATTTCCCCCCATGAGTCTTACCCTCAGCAACAGTGATAGAGTACTGGGCTTGGAACATAACCATGGAGAGAGTCACCTCATGTTGACATGGGCATATAAGACCTGCTAAAAGCAGAAAATTCTGACAGTATGCTATGCTTCACATTTGGCACAACAAAATAAGAGTCTACCACTAGGGAAATCTGAAGTGTGTAGTGCACTGAAGATAACAGTACAAACAAAAAAATCCACACTTAGTTCAATTACAGACTAGACTGACTCAACCCACAAACTAATGGCCTGACACAAGGCATTCCCTAAAGTTAGTACTATTTACCTTAATTTCTACTATTCTTTATATCAAATGTCCAGAATTTAATTTACAAATATGAGCTGAAAATAATAAGAAAAACATTACCCACTGTCTAAATGTTAGAAGTATGAGGAAAGACTATAATTAGCTAAAAGATCTTAGTGCAAAGATAAACAATAATCATGACAGATGGTGAATTTCAGCAGATATGTGGAAACTATTAAAAATAATAAAATGGAAATGGTAGAAAATAAAACGATATCAGAGATGAAAGGCTACTTTGATGGGCTTTTCAGCAGACTGGATAAAACAACAAAAACAATCAGTGAATGTGAATAAAGGTCAATAGAAATTAAACAAATTGAAATACAAATAAAATTTAAAATAAAAACAAGACCAATACAACAACAACAAAACAGTGCCACCAAGAGAAATGGGTCAATATAATGTGGTATAAACATACATGTAAATGGCATATCACAAAGAGAAGAGGAAGAAAATGATGAGGAACAAATATTTAAAGAGATGATTGCTTAGTAGTTTCCAAAATTAATGAAAAACCCAAGAAGCCCAGAAGACCACAAGAACAGTAAATATAAGAAAAACACACCTACATAAATCATAGTCAAACTGCTCAAAGATAAATATAAATAAAAAATTTGAAGGCATGCATAGAAACAATAGAAACATTGCATAGACAGGAACAAAGATTTAAAAATATAACACACTTCAGAAACAAAGCAAGTCAGAAGATAATAACTTCTGACATCTTTGAAATACTGGCAAACAAATAAATAAACAGATCTGTCCCTAAGAATTCTATACCCAGTGAAAAAAATCTTTAAAACAAGGCCAAATAAAGATATTTCAGACAGATAAAAGCTGAGGAAATTCATGTTGATAGACATGCACTTCAAGAAATGGTAAATGAAGTTCTCTAGGAGGAACAGATATGATGCAACATAGGAATCTGGATCTGCCAAAATAAATGAAGAGGAGCAGAAATGGTAGAAAGTTATTAAGTATAAAAGAAAATATTTTCTTATGTTTAATCTTAAATAATCAACAATAATATTTGTTATTAAAATAACAATCACAACAATGTATTGTGTGGTTTATAACATGTGCAGAAATAAAATGTATAAAAATATGCAAAGGATGGAAGGGAAGAAATGGAAGTATAATGTTGTAATGTCCTTATACTACAAGTGAAAAAGTGTAATATTATTTGAAAGTAGGCTCTGATAAGTTAAGGATACATGTTATAAATCCTAGAGCAAGCAATAAAAATAAAATAAAAAGCTATAATTAATAAGCCAATGATGAAAATAAGATGACATGCTAAAAATATCCAATACAAAAGAAGCAGGAAAAGATGAAAAAGGAGCAAAGAACAAATAGGACAAATAGAAAAATACAGAGATGGTATGTTTAAAACCCAATAATACTGATAATTACATTAGATTTTATTGATTTAAATTCTCCAATTAAATGACAGAAATTGTCTGATTTGAGAAAAACAGCACAATCTAACTATATGTTGTCTATAAGAAACCAGTTTTAAATATTAAGGCATAGATCAAAGTAAAGTAAGAGGATGGAAAAAAGATATGCTATGTTTACATTAATCAAAAGAAAGCTGAAAGTGTCTATTTTAATATTAGACAAGATAGATTTCAAAATAAGGGCTATTACCAGGAATAAAGGGAGACATTACATAATATTAATGGGGTTAATTCATCAAGAAGATGTAACAATCATAAATATATAAGCACCTAATAACAGCTTCAAAAACTTAAAGCAAAAGAAAAATCTAAAGCAAAAATACTAAAAGCAGGAGACAGGGCAAGATGGTGGCATAGTGAGGTGTGGAAATTAGTTTGTCCTTGAGAGCAGCTAGTAAATAGTCAGGAACTGTAATGAGCAACTGCTGGGGGGACATCAGTGTGCAGACACACAGCCTACACCAGTCTGGAACAGGTGGAACAGCTGATATCCCACAAAGAACTGTAAGTTTCTGAAGTCAAAGAGGCCACAGCCACTGCCCCATGGGCATGGCAGGTTGGTTCCCTAAGGAGAAAGCAAACAACAGACTTTACTAGTAGCAAGGAGTTAACTGAACTAAGCTCCAATTTTGGAATTAACAAATTTTGACTACTGGAAACAGGTCCTGAGCACAGATAATCCTGGAGTACGCACTAAAGGAATCAGGACTTTTCACCCCAGCAGAGAGGAGGGCTAGGCTGATGAAAAAAAACAACAGAAGCTTTTTGAGTTGGACAGCCAAAAATACTGGAAAAAGACTGGTCCTTGAGAAAAGGGGTCATATAGTGCCTAGGAACACATAAAACCATGTAGCAACTGCAACTGTTGTTTGGCAAACCCAGAAGTTGGGGATCTTGCTCTGAAAGGCTTTTTTTTTCCAGCTAGTTAGAAGTTCATTTGATAAAACTGGGAGCACTCTCAGACTCCAGCACTGCCTGAGGCAAGGGCATAATTAAGGCTTGTCTGAGAGAAAAAATAAATAGTCAGGGAGACTATTCTCTAAAGGATGTATCTTCCCAAAAAAAAAGGGGGTTGAGGGCCAGCTCAAGTGGGGACCATCTTTCAGGAAATTCAGGCTTGAGAAGCAATCAAAGCCCACCTGCTGCTTCAGCCTCAGTCTCAACTACATCCCTGGCAGGGAAAATCTGCTGAAATTAAAGGCACCACATTCCTTTACACTGGTGGGAAGCTGTGGGGAGACAAGTGCCACATGCTAGGCAGGTAATCAAAAGCACAGAGTTTAGAGGTTTAATAGGAATGTCTGACAAATTGCCGAGTCTCATCATCAAGGAACCTTGATACTGGCTGCTCTCTTCCTGAGATGTGAGCCTATCTTGTCTGGGGAAATCTGACTGAGGTCAATCATATCTGAGAAGATTCTCCTCCAAAAGAAAAAGGCTCCATATAGGCAGGGCAAGAAACAGAAAAATAAGAATTGAAGAATTCTGATCAGTTAAGCCAACGCTATACTAGAGGTCTAGAATAAGTTGGACTGAATTCCAAGGAATATATAGAGAACAAAGCCATCCAACAAGAAAACCCTAGGTAAAAGAGTGAAAACAACCTCCAGAATAAACTAATTAAGGAAACCAAATGCCTAGACACCAGCAAAAAGTAATGAGTCATACTAGGAAAATCAAAGATATGGCTCAGTTAGAGGAACAAACCAACAGTTCAAATGAGATACAGGAGTTAAAATAATTAATTCAGTATGTTTGAACAGACATGCAAAATCTCATCAAAAATCAAATCTACTAGTTTAGAAAGGATATAAAGAAAACATTGTGTGAACATAAGGAAGAGCTCAAAAGTTTGAGCAAACAAATTGCCAAACCTATGGGAATGAAGGGTGCACTAGAAGAAATGAAAAAGCAATGGAGACCTACAACAATAGATTTGAAGAGGCAGAAGGAATGATTAGTGAACCAGAGGACAGGACATCTGAAACCAGACACAAAAGGAACATAGGTAAAAGAATGGAAAAATATGATCAAGGTCTCAAAGAACTGAATGACAATATGAAGCACATGAATATGTGTATTATGGGTGTCCCAAAACGAGAAGAGAAGGGAGAGGGAGCAGAAAGACTAATGAGGGAAATAATTACTGAAAATTTCCCATCACTTATGAAAAAAAAATTACAGATCCAAAAAGTGCAGTGTACCCCAAACAGAATAGATCCAAATAGACCTAGACCTATGTCAAGACACTTACTAATCAGACTGTCAAGTGTCAAAGACAAGGAGAGACTCTTGAAAGCAGCAAGAGAAAAAGCAATCCATCACATACAAGGGAAGCTCAATAAGACTATGTGTGGATTTCTTAGCAGAAATCATGGAGGTGAGAAGGCAGTGGTATGACACATTTAAGATTCTGAAAGAGAAAACTGCCAACCAAGAATTCTATAACCAACAAAACTTTCCTTCAAAATTGAGGGGGAGAGTGGTGCAAGGGTAGTTCAGTGGTAGAATTCTTGCCCGCCATGTGGCAAGAGTTCAATTCCTAGTCCATACACTTCTCCCCTCAAAAATAAACAAACAAGCAAAATTCAACAAAATGGTGCTGCAATAACAGTATACCCATATGGATAAAATAATTAAATGTGACCCTGCCCTACAGAATACATAAAAATGAGGGAGAGATTAAAATATTTTCAGACAAATGATCACTAAGAAATTTGTGAACAAGAGACCAGCTCTACAAGAATTAATAAAGGAAACACTACAAGCAGATAGGAAAAGGCAGAAGAGAGAGGTCGGGAGAAAAATGTAGAAATAAAGACTATCAATAAAGGTAAAAAGAGAAAAAAATTATATATGACATGTAAAATCCAAAAGGCAAAATGGTAAAAGAAAATACTGCCTTTATAGTAATAACATTGCTAATGGATTAAACTCCCCAATCAAAAGACATAGACTTGCAGAATGGATTAGAAAACAGAACCTATCTATATGCTGTCTACAGGAAACTCACTTTAGACCTAAGGGCAAAAAAATAGGTTGAAAGTGAAAGATTGGAAAAAGATATTTCATGCCAACAACAATCAGAAAACAACAGGGGTGGCTATACTAACATCTGACGAATTAGACTTCAAGTGTAAAACAATTTTAAAAGACAAAGAATGATGTTATGTATTAATAACAGCAACAATTCAACAAGAAGATGTAACAATTATGAATATTTATGCGCCAAGTCAGTATGCTCCAAAATACATGATGCAAACACTGACAAAACTGAAGGAAGAATTAGACACCTCTATCATAACCATCAGAGACTTCAATTCCATGTTCTCATCAATGCATAAAACATCTAGACTGAGAATCAACAAGGAAACAGAGATTTTGAATAATACTATAAATGAACTAGACTTAACATTAACTGACATTTACATAACTTTACATCCCACAACAGCTGGATACACATTTCTCTCAAATGCTCATGGATCATTCTCATTGATAGACCACATGCTGGGTTAAAAAGCAAGTCTCAATAAATTTTAAAAGATGGAAATTACACAAACACTTTTTGAGATCACAATGAAATGAAGTTGAAAATCAATATTGGGCAGAGGGCCAGAAAATTCGCAAATATATGAAAGCTAAACAATATACTCTTAAACAACCAGTGGGTCAGGGAAGAAATTACAAGAAAAATCAGTAAATATCTCAAGGCACATATCACATATTTCTTACATGAGAAGGCAGAGGAAGATCTCTGCTGGCCTTCTCTCCAGGCCTCTGGGTTCCACAACTTTCCCCGGGGTGATTTCTTTCTGCATCTCCAAAGGCCTGGGCTGAGCTGCGAGTGCTGAGATGAGGTATGCTGAGCTGCTTGGGCTGTGCTATGTTGTGCTCTCTCATTTAAGCACCAGCCAATTAAATCAAACATCATACATTACAGCAGGCATGCTTCTTAGCCGACTGCAGATGTAATGAGCAACAGATGAGGTTCATGTACCATTGGCTCATGTCCACAGCAACAGAACTAGGTACCTTCACCTGGTAAGTTGACAACTGAATCTAACTACCACATGTCTACCCCTTGTCAACTTGGCACCTACACACATCACCTTAAATGATATTAAAGGGGCACAAATTCTCTTCTGGCTGTGGACCTATGAATCTCAAAACCAAGTTACCTGGTGCCAATATGCAAAGGAGGGACAGTCACAAGATCCATAGGGTGAAAATGGAAGGAAAACCTGCAGGGCAAACACCATTGGATTTCAAAGTCTGAAAGTCATTTATCCTTCAGCTTTAGAAAGTAGCAGTCCGACCCTTTCCAAGGGCCTATGCAGTGGCCCGCCTCTTTCCAAATCAACCTCAGGGGACGTTGAGGAGACCACCTTTTTCTCGGCTCCACTCTCTACAGACATCAGGGCCACACCTGGGCTCTCTGCCATTTCCAGGGCACACGCTCAACCTCTCTATGTGGTGGCAGCCAGGCTCTCCCCAGTCCCGAGGGAGCATGCTGTACCTGTTCCAAGGCCTGAAGAGGCACAATTATTCCACTGCAACAAGATGGGAGACTCATCCTCTGCCCTCAGGGCAAACTCACCCTCTCCATATATGTGGGTGGGTCCACTCTCCTGGCCAAGGTTTCTTGGCTTCAGGCCCGCGCTTCCATGGTTCTCACTCTGCAAACTCTAATTTGTTCCTTTTGTGTCCCCTTTTGTCCAGATTTGCAATGGTTCCATTTACACCAATAGTCTCTTCAAATACTCTAGGACTTCTCCATCATTCTCTTCACACTTCATCCAAAATCTTCCCCTTATCCATTCAAAGAAACCATTCCAACATATCTGGTATTTGCAAACTGCAGCAGCACCCCACTTCTGTGGTACCAAATCTGCTCTAGTTTGCTAGCTGCCAGAATGCAATACACCAGAGACAGATTGTCTTTTAATAAAAGGGGATTTATTTCATTAGTTCTTCAGAGGAAAGGCAGTTAACTTTCAACTGAGATTCTTTCTTACATGGGAAGGCATAAGACGATCTCTGCTGGTCTTTTCTCCAAGCCTCTGGGTTCCAACAACTTTCCCCGGGGTGATTTGTTTCTGCATCTCCAAAGGCCTGGGCTGAGCTGCGAGTGCTGAGATGAGGTATGCTGAGCTGCTTGGACTGTGCTATGTTGTGCTCTCTCATTTAAGCACCAGCCAATTAAGTCAAACATCATTCATTACAGCAAGCATGCTTCTTAGCTGACTGCAGATGTGATGAGCAACAGATGAGGTTCACGTACCATTGGCTCATGTCCATAGCAGAAGAACTAGGTACCTTCGCCTGGCCAAGTTGACAACTGAATCTAACTACCACACACCATATCAATACGTCAAAACCGAAAAACCACATGATCATCTCAATTGATGCAGAAAAGGCTTTGGACAAAATTCAGCATCCTTTCTTGATGAAAAAAAATCTTCAAAAGATAGGAATAGAAGGAAAATTCCTCAAACTGATAAAGGAGATATAAGAAAAACCACAGCTAACATCATCCTCAATCCTGCTTAATCTAATCACTGAAAGCCTTATGAGGAGGATTCAGAAGAGACATGCTCTTCCTGTTTCAGCTGGTGAGCCTCTCCTGTGGAGTTCGTCCAGACCCTCCATCGGAATTGTTGGCTTCACAGCCTACTCTGCGGATTTTGGACTCTGCATTCCCACAGTCACATGAGACACTTTTATAAATTTTATATTTGCAAGTGTTCCCTGTTGATTCTGTTTCTCTAGAGAACCCTAACTAATACACCAAGAAATAGAAACGATCCAAAATCCATCAACAAATATCTGGCTAAATAAGCTGTGGTATATTCATATGATGGGATATTACACAGCTGTAAGACAGAATAAAGTCATGGAGCATGTAACAGCTTGGATGAACCTTGAGGACAGAAACAAAAAGACAAATACTGTATGGGCACACTAACATGAACTAACATTAATGAGTGAACTTTGAGAGTTAAAGTTAAGAACACAGATTACTAGGAGATAGAAAGCAAACAGAGATTCAGCACTTGGTGCTGAATGAGTACAGAATGTGAAACAGGGCTGATTATAAAAATTCATAAATGGATAGCACAATGCTATCTGATGGTAGCACAATAATATAAGTACACTAAAATGAAGCTGAATGTGAGTATGGTTGAGGGAGAAGGGCTGGTATGACACCAGAACAAAAGATAGAGAATAAAGACTGAGATGGTATAACTTAGGAATATCTAGAATGACAATGATGGTGATAAAATATACAAATATGAAATATTTTTGCATGGGGAAGAACAAGTAAATTTTGACATTGCAAAGTGTTGAAAATAGGATGATATACAGTAAAAATTAGAATAAACTCAAGCTGGGGTCTATAGTCAACAGTAACATTGTAGTACACTTCCACTGAATGTAACAAAGGCATTATGTCAAAATTAAATGTCAATAAGTAGGAATATGGGGGAGAGATATGGATTCTTCACAGAAGAAAAGGAAATGACTTCATATAGATTATGGTGGTGAAGGCATGTCTATCTCCTTAGATTGGATTGTATGATGTGTGAAAAAACTGTTTAAGAATGAACAGAGAGAAACAAGTGCTAGAGAAAATGCAAAGGAAGAGATGTACCTATTCACTGTTGGTAGAGAAAATGAGAGGTGCAGCCCCTTAGAGGCTGAAGCCAAGAGCATGGATTAGCAGGTTGAGACCTACTGTAAAGTGTGTAAGCTTTTACAGCAGTCAAACATATTCGAAGTTTTAACTGTTGTTTCTAAATTCTGAGATGCTAAGATATTTGTGTATGACCTGGTCATTCCCTGAAAATTTAGGTATTTATGTGACACCTGAGACTCAGAGTTAGAGCTCTGAAGCAGCGAAAGTTAGAGCTCTGAAGCATTACCCCATACAGCAACTGAAACTCTTGGCTTCAGTTCTCAGAGTTTTTATATTCAAGTTAGTCCATGTGAGTGAGGCATGATATTTGTCTTTCTGATTATGACATTTCATTCAACATGCTGTTCTCAAGGTTCATTCACTTAACTGCATGCTTCACAACTTCATCCCTTCTTGCTGCCACTCAGTATACCCTTCTATGTATACACCACAGTTTTCAATTCCTTCCCTCAGTTGAAAAGTTGAAAAAGTGACCAGACTTTGACTAGAGATATGAATGAAGCTGATCTGGATAAGATTAAGAAAAATCAGAATACAGTGTAAAGGATGGTATCATCCATATTTTAAAACTTCAACTTCGGTGTGAGACCAGAGGGAGAAATGTTTATTTGGTGCAAAATTTAAATTTTGTGTAGCACATTATCTTATTTAACTTGTATGGTCAGTTTAGTTGAACATCATAATTACATGGAATCTTGAATAGGGCAGAAGAACTTGTTGGTTTGTACAGGTTAGTGTGATGCTCTGATATATTCCAGAGTGATTTTGGCAGAGAATAAGTCCCCTTAGGGAACTGGGGGGAAAGGAAATATTAAACTTCCCCATCTGGGGAATTCCTGATGTCCTTGCAAGCAGTGGGGACAATCAATTCAATAGGCTGAGCTCTCAATCTTGGGGTGCACCCCTATGAAACATTCCTGTAAAGAAGAAGCTAAGCCTACTGATAATTATGCCTAAGAGTCATCCCCACAGAATCTCTTTTGTTGCTCAGATGTGACCTCTCTCTAAGCCAATCAGCAGGTGAACTCACTGCCCTCCCTCCTACCTGGGAAATGACTCCCAGGGGTGTAAATCTCCCTTACAATGTGGGACAGGATTCCTGCGATGAGTCAGAACTTAACACCATGCGATTGAGAAAGCCTTCTTGACCAAAAGGAAGAAGATAGAAATGAAACAAAATAGTTTCAGTGGTTGAGAGATTTCAAAGAGTCAAGAATTTATCCCGGAGGCAATTCTTACGTATTATATAGACAACTCTTTTTAGTTCATGCTGCATTGGAGTGGCTAGAGGGAAGTACCTACAACTATTCAACTGTGTTTCAGTAGCCTTGATTCTTGAGGAAGAATGTATAACTATTTAACTTTTACAATGTGATCATGTGATTGTGAAAACCTTGTGTCTAATGCTCGTTTTATCCAGGGTATGGGCACATGAGTTTAAAAAATGAAGATAAATAAAATAAGCATATTAGGGGTAAAAAGAATTGGGTAGATTGAAATACTATTGGTCAATGAGAAGGAGGGACAAGGGGTATGGGATGTATGAGTTTTTTTTCTTTTTTCTTCTTAATTCTTTTTTCTGGGGTGAAGAAAATATTCTAAAGATGATCATAGTGATGAATACACAACTATGTGATAACAAAAAAACATACTATAAACAAATACTCAAAGCAAAAATTGAAAAAGGTAATAAGTAAAGTCTCCATTATATTTGGCTATTTCAATTTTCCTCTAGAGAATTGAATAGAATAAGTAGCCAAAAATTATTAAGGATATAGAAGATTTGATAAATGTCATCAACCAACTTGATCTAATTGGTATTTATGGAATACTACACCCTAAGTCATCAAAGTACACATTTTTTCAAGTATAAGCAGAATATTAATGAAAATAGACCATATTCTGGACCATAAAACAAATCTCAACAAATTGAAAAGGCATGAAAGCATGGAAAGTCTGTTCCCTAATTGCAATGGAATTTTACTAGAAACGAATAGAAATGGAATTGTTTGTTATTTATGTGTTATTACATGTAAAATTTTAATTAAAATATTTTTCACCTTGTTTCTGTCAAAGAGAAGTAGACAAATTAGGGGACCATGTGTTTTTGCAAATGCATTCTCCTCTCAAATATCCATGTGTCTGAATTTAGAATGGGAACAAGAAAAAAGGTGGAAGGAAAGTTCTAGTAGTACTGAATGATACTGCTCAATACCTGCTCAAGTCCACACAACTAATTTGTGGCATTGCCTTTTCCATATATATGAAGATATGTTCACTGATATTATGTGTTCTTTTTAAAATCACTTCTTACTTATCATCTTATGAAGTTCATTTTATTTTTCAATCTCAGGCACTTCAACTTACCCACTGGTACTAAATGAGTTAAGGTTAGAGTTTTAAAAATAAGTGTGTGGATGTACATGTGTGGATGTGCATGTGTTAGTGAAGAGGTAATTACAATAAACAGAGATTATGGTAGGTTAAGCAATGACCTGCAAAGTTATTCATGTCCTAATCTCTAGAACCTGTGAATGATAACCTATGTGATAAATTAAAGATCTTGAGATGGAAAAATTATCCTGGATTATCCAGGGGGGTCCTATAAGGGTGACCTTTATAAAAAGGAGATTTTATTACGTAGGGTTCTCTAGAGAAACAGAATCAGCAGGAGATATCTGTAAATATAAAATTGGCTCACATAACCACGGGAATATGGAAATATAGAGTCCAAGGTCTGTAGGGAAGGCCGCAAGCTGGCAGCTCCAATGAAGGTCTTCAAAGAATTCTCAGGAGAGGCTGGATGGACAAATTTGGGGATGTAAGAGTCCAAGATCTATAGGGCAGGCTACACGCTGGCAGCTCTGATGAAGATCCTCAATAAATTCTTAGTAGAGGCTGGCTAGCTGAAGCAAGAAGAGGAGTAACTGTCTTTTCTGAATCCTCCTTAAAAGTCTTCTGGTGATTAGATTAAGCATCACTCATTGCAGAAGACGCTCCCCTTAGCTGATTAAAAATGCAATCATCTGTGGATGCAGCCAACGTGATCATGATTTAAGTCCATGAAATGTCCTCAGAACAACAGACAGGCCAGTGCTTGCCCAACCAGACAACAAAGCATGACCACCTGGCCAAGTTGACACATGACCCTGGCCATGACAGAGGTAATGTGAGATTTGAATGCAAAAAAGGAGTCCCTGTGATGAAAGAAACAGAGATTGGAGTGATGTGATTTGAAGATGGGGAAAATAATCACCAGCCAAGAATTACAAGCAGTTACTTAGAAACTGAAAAAGGCATGGAGGCAAATGCTGGTCTCATGGCCTCTAGAAGAAACCAGCCTTATCAACACCTTGACTTTAGGTCAGTGAAACTGATTTCAGGCTTCTTACTTCCATCAATGTAAGGGAATAAATTTGTGTTTTTTAAAACCTATTTGTGCTAATTCATTACAGCAGCAACTGGAAACTAATACAAATATAAAGAAGCAGAAAATAGAAAGTGAAAAAGGAGACAGAGGAAGAAATCAGGAAAAAGTAAAAGTCAATTTAAAAGAAAAAACTATGTGTGCAAGAGATGAGATTCCCTCTATGATGTTCACCCCAAAATTATAAAAGAACATATCCTTATATTTTTTATCCTAATAAGTGAATGCTGAGAATATCTGCTTTAAATCCTAGTTAGTAGAACTTGGATAATGGGATACTTAAAAAATAAAAAGAGAGAGATAGCATTTTAATGAAAAGAGTGAAATTACCATTTTTGAGAGATTTTATAATAGTTTCCTAAAAATTATAAGGATATCAATTGGAAAAATATTATAATTAATGAGTAAATTTGCTGCAGGGGTGCAATAAAAGATATACAAAACCAGTAGCTTTCTTGTATACTTGTCACAGCTAGTGAGAATTATAATTTGTTTGGGGTTCTAACTATTTGAATTTTCAGACTTTTTTAAATTACTATTTATTATTTGAGTGGTAAGAAAAAGTCACATTCAAATGTAAAATGAAAAAAAGTACTCAAAAAACCTGAAACAGCACAACTCTACAAATGAGCAACTTAACAATATCTAACAAAATTACAGATGTGCACTCTGATCTAGAAACTCTAATTCTAAAATTTAGCCTTGTATACCTTATCCAGGCAAAATGATTTGTACAATAGTAGTCATCACAGCATTATTTGTAATAACACAGTGTTAAAAATTGTCTACATGCCCATCAATAGGAGACAGGTCAAATAAATTATAGTACATGTATTAGTTAGGGTTCTCTAGACAAAAAAAATCTACAGGGAACACTCACAACTTTAAGATTTATAAAAGTGTCTCACCATGGAAACTCAGAGTCCAAAATCCACAGGGCAGGCTGTGAAGCCAACAATTCTGATGGAGGGTCTGGACGAACTCCACAGGAGAGGCTCACAAGCTGAAGCAGGAAGGAAGAGAGCCTGTCTCTTCTGAATCCTTCTTAAAAGGCTTCTAGTGATTAGATTGAGTATCACTCATTGCAGAAGACACTCTCCTTGGCTAATTACAAATGGAATCAGCTGCAGATGCAGCTGACGTGATCATGATCTAATTCTAAGAAATGTCCTCATTGCTACAGACAGGCAAGCACTTGCCCAACCAGGCGAACAGGTACCACCACTTGGCACATGAACCTGACCATGACAGTCCACCCCTTGTCAACTTGGCAGCTATATATATCATCTTAAACCATACCTAATTTCTAAATAAAAAAACATTAAAACGCACATTTTTTTCTTTCACCTAACAATACTCAACTGTCCTGCATATAACTGGAAACACATTAACTCTCTCCAGAATAGGGTGCAAGTCCTTGGGTAATATTCATTCTTAAACTTGAATCTTACAACTTAAATACTATAACAGGAACAAAACACCATCACAGTCCTCGTTTCTGTAACTGATCATATGGTCATAGTTCATATTTACCACTACCTTCTTCCACTACCCATTCCATGTTTCCCTTTACCCTCACAAGCACTTCAGCTGGCCATGGTTCTTTGCCTGGTGGGGTGACCCAAACCTTCATTCCTGAAGTTTCACAGCCATTGGTAGTCCTGCCTGGATTGGGTTGTTGCAGTTTTCCATTGATTTTAATCACAGGCCATGGTAGTACTAAAAGACAACCTAGGGGATCTCCTATATTGCAAGAAAACTCTTCTTTACCTCCATTGTATAGTTGCAGTCCTATTTCCCCCTGATAGTCAGGGTCAATCACCCCAGACAATAATGCAACCTCTGTCTTGGCTTGTTGATCCAGGGGCATGAGTAGCCCAAAGTGACCAGGTTACAGTCTTAGATTCCAATTCAATGGAATCATTGTTGTTTCTCCTGGTGGAAGCACTTCCCTTTTTGAAACTGAAATATGTAGACAAGCAGGGCTCAGGGTCGCAGGGACAGAAAGCAAAAATTTTCCTAGTGGATCACTACAGGTAATAGTGAGTGGTGCCGCTCCCATTTCCACCCCTTGGTTCCTGGACCCATGGATCCTGGCTATGGGAGAAACAGTACCATACAGTGGATGCTGATTCAGAGCATATACAGCTTCCTGGAAAACATTACCCCCTTTCAAGGTATTGCCACCTAGTTGGCAGGGCAATTGAGTTTTCAAAAGGCCATTCCACCGTTCTATCAATCCAGCTGCTTCTGGATGATGGGGAACATGGAAAGACCAGAGAATTCCATGAGTGTGTGCCCATTCCTGCACTTCATTTGCTGTGCAGTGTGTTCCTTGATCAGAAGCAATGTTATGTGGAATACCATGGCGATGGATAAGGCATTCTGTAAGCCCTCGGATGGTAGTTTTGGCAGAAGCATTGCATTCAGGGAAAGCAAACCCACATCCAGAGTATGTGTCTATTCCAGTTAGAAAAAATCGTTGTCCCTTCCATGAAGGGAGTGGTCCAATGTAATCAACATGCCACCATGTAGCTGGCTGGTCACCTCAAGAAATGGTGCCAAATCGGGGGCTAGATGTAGGTCTCTGCTGCTGGCAGATTGGGCACTCAGCAGTGGCTGTACCCAAGTCAGCCTTGGTGAGTGGAATTCCACATTGTTGAACCCATGCATAACCTCCATCCCTACCACCATAACCACTTTGTTCATGAGCCCATTGGGCAGTGACAGGAGTTGCTGGGGAAAGAGGCTGACTGGTATCCACAGAACAGGTCATCTTATCAACTTGATTACTAAAACCTTTCTCGGCTGAAGTCACCCTCTGGTGTGCATTCACATGGGACACACATATGTTCACGTTTTTAGCCCACTCAGAAAGGTCTAACCACATACTTCTTCCTCAAACCTCTTTGTCACCAGTTTTCCAATTATGATCTTTCCAAGTCCCTGACCATCCAGCCAAACCATTAGCACCAGCCCATGAGTCAGTATACAAATTCACCTCTGTTCAGTTTTCCTTCTAAGCAAAATGAACAACAAGGTGCACTGCTCGAAGTTCTGCCCACTGGGAGGACTTCCCCCTCACCACTGTCCTTCAAGGACACCCCAGAAAGGGGTTGTAGCACTTTCGGGTGGTACTTGCATATCATGCTGAACCATCTGTAAACCTGGCCCAAATTTTCTCTTCCTCATCAATTCACTGTAAGGAACTCCTCAAGAGGCCATAGTTCTGGTCTGGGAGAGAAGGTAATGTGGCAGGAGTGGAGACCATGGGTATTTGGGCCACTTCTTCATGTAACTTACTTATGCCCTCAGAACCTGCTCTGGCCCTATCTCGTATATACCATTTCCATTTTACAATAGAGTGCTGCTGTGCATGCCAAATTTTATGGCTGTGTGGGTCAGACAACACTCAGCTCATGATAGGCAACTCAGGTCTCATAGTAACTTGGTGCCCCATGGTTAAGCATTCAGTCTCTACTAAGGCCCAGTACCAGGCCCAAAGCTGTTTCTCAAAAGGAAAGTGGTTATTTGAAGCAGATGGCAAGGTTTTACTCCAAGCTCCTAAGGGTCTGCATTGTGATTCTCTTATAGGGGCCTGCCAAAGTCTCCAGACAGCATCTCTATTTGCCACTGACACTTCCAGCACCACTGGATCTGGTGGATCATATGGCCCAAGTGGCAGAGCAGCTTGTACAGCAGTCTGGACATGTCACAGAGCCTCCTCTTGTACAGGTCCCCACTTAAAATTAGCAGCTTTTCTGGCCACCGGATAAATGGGATGGAGTAGCACACCCAAATGAAGAATATGACATCGCCAAAATCCAAAGAGACCAACTAGGCATCATGCCTCTTTTTTGTCATAGGAGGGGCCAGATGCAGTAACTTATCCTTCACCATAGAAGGGATATCTCAACATGCCCCACACCATTGGACACCTCGAAATTTCACTGAGGTGAAAGGGCTCTGTATTTTTGTTGGATTTATCTCCCATCCTCTGACATGCAAATGCCTTACCAGTAAGTCTAGACTAGTTGCTAGTTCTTGCTCACTAGGTCCAATCAACATGATATCATCAATATAATGGACCAGTGTGATGTCTTGTAGGAGGGAGAAATGATCAAGGTCCCTACGGACAAGATTATGACATAGGGCTGGAGAGTTGGTATACCCCTGAGGTAGGACAGTGAAAGCATATTGCTGACCTTGCCAGCTGAAAGCAAACTGTTTCTGGTGGTCCTAACTAATAGCTATTGAGAAAAAAGCATTTGCCAGATCAATAGCTACATACCAGGTACCAGGGGATGCATTGATTTGCTCAAGCAATGGTACCACATCTGGAACAGCAGCTGCAACTGGAGTTACCACCTGGTTGAGCTTAAAATAATCCACTATCATCCTCCAAGACCCATCTGCTTTCTGCACAGACCAAATAGGAGGGTTGAATGGGGATGTGGTGGGAATCATTCCCCCCCACACACATCCTTCAAGTCCTTAAGAGTGGCAGTTCTGGCATTTCAACCTCTGGTAATGTCAGCCACCTTTTGATCCATGTTTCAATCAACCATCCAAACAAACTGTTAATATGTTTTCTAACCCCTCAAGCTATGACATTGAGTGCAGAATCTCTGTTTAGTGTGCCCATCTCAATAAATTCAGCCTGATTCAGCCTTATATTCCTCCCACCATTATCCCACACCCTTAAAATCCATTGCCACACATATTCCCCTGATTTCTGTCTATATAAATTGGAAAATTCACACAGTTCTTTTGGAGTATAACGTACTTCCTCACGTATGATACTTTGTACCTCACCTTTAGTGGCCTATTGGGACCTTAATCTAGTTAGAGGTCTGGAAGAAATGAGGGGTGGTGGGAGTGGGTCATGAAGAGAATTAGAAATATCTTCCAAGCCATTTGCTTCAGGGCCTTCATTTGGAGTTTCATTTGGTGAAACAGGATTAATCACTGTAGGACTAACCCCTTTAGGAGGTTGAGTGGCCAACTCCTCAAGGCAGGCTGGAGGTGGGGTAGCTATGTCCTCAGGGCAAACTATTGCAGTGTTATATAGAGAAGACTCAGCATAACCTAGGGTTTCATCCTCATCCCCAATATCATTCTTCATCCATATGCCATCATCCCATCCTCAGGATCCCACTCCTTTCCAATCAATGCCCTCACTTTAATAGCAGACACTATGCAAGATTGACATTTCAGTTTACGTTGTAAAGTTGCTGCTCTAACAATAAGATTCCCAATCTGATTTTCAGAGATCTCAAGTCTACAGCTACAGGTAATAAGATTTTCCTTCAAGATACTCATAGAAACTTCTACATCTGTCAGTCAGTGCTTAAGCTTCCCGTTTGAAGCCTTAAGCCCATCTCATTCACTCCTTAATGTATCCAGTATATTTAACAACAACCAGCCAACATTTCTAAACCTCTTATTTCCACAAAACTCTATAAAGGTGTCAAAAAAATTATCCCCGAGAGCCTGGCTTCATGAAAACGAAGCATTAGGAGAATCAAATGGTTATATTTTGACTATTCCTTTTGCCAACTCACTCCATGGATTGGGAGTGACATTCTGATTATGGCAATCAGAGTCCTTAGTGCCTTTGAGTCCAGTCAGAATAGAAAACCATTCATAAAAACCCATTTTTAATATTCTGTTTCTTAAGACCCCACTTCTGGTACCAAGATGTGTTAGTTAGCATTCTCTAGAGAAACAAAATCAACAGGAAACACTCGCAAATATAAAATTTATAAAAGTGTCTCACATGACCACAGGAATGCAGAGTCCAAAATCCACAGGGCAGGCTGTGAAGCTGACGATTGCGATGTAGGGTATGGACGAACTCCACAGGAGAGGCTTGCAAGCCGAAGGAGGAAGGAAGATAGCCTGTCTCTTCTGAATGCTCCTTAAAAGGCTTCCAGTGATTAGACTGAGCATCACTCATTGCAGAAGACACTTCCCTTGGCTGATTACAACTGGAATCAGCTGTGAATGCAGCTGATGTGATAATGATCTAATTCTATGAAATGTCCTCATTGCAACAGACAGGCCAGCACTCGCCCAACCAGACAAACAGGTACCACCACTTGGCCAAGTTGACACATGAAGCTGACCATGACAGTACACCAAGCAATGTAATATCATGCACTATTGAAAGAATGAGGAAGCTTCTCATGGACTCTTATGGAAAGATCTTCAAGTTATATTAATTTAAAACTTAAAAAAAGCAAGGTACAGAACAGGGTTTATAACATGATGCTATTTTTATGAAAAACGAAAAATCAATATATATCAAAATATGTTTGCATATGCTCAAAATGTCTCTGAAAGGATATACAAGAAGGTGGGTTAAGGACAAGGAGATTTTATACATATAACATAACAATGTATGATCTATGTTTACACACTTAAAAACATCACTACAATCAAGATAATGAAGATATTCATTTATATATTTATATATTTTGTCTTTACATTCTAGTTTCTTAAGGTAGAACTTTCTGCTTTTGGCCATTGATTTATGGTGCCACCTTTATTATACATTAAATGATTTATCTATCAATGATTGATTGTCAATAAATTCTTTCATTAATAAGAGAAAATTCTTAATTATTGCAGCTTTATGATACATATTAAAACATATTTGTTTTGAACTTCTATTTCCAAGCAAAATAGAATAACTCATTCCAGATTTATCACCTTTGTAATATAGGTTATTAATGCTATGAATTACCCATTGGGTATGTTGTGCTTTCATTTTTATTAAGTTTTAAATATTTTCTAATTTCCCCTTGGATTTATTTTTTAGACCCATGAGTTACTTAGAAATGTGCTATATAATTTCCAAATATTTATAGAGGTGTTTTATGGCACATTATTCACATGCTAGATATGGCAAATATTCTGTATGTGCATGAAAAGAACATGCATTCTGAAACTGTTGGGTGCAGTGTTCTATAAATATTAATTAGGTCAAGTTTCTTGATAATGTTGCATACGTCTTCTATATTCTTACTGAGTTTCTATCTCTTTGTTCTATCAATTATTGTATGATGGTTGCT
This sequence comes from Myrmecophaga tridactyla, assembly GCA_004026745.1. Classification (NCBI taxonomy): domain Eukaryota; kingdom Metazoa; phylum Chordata; class Mammalia; order Pilosa; family Myrmecophagidae; genus Myrmecophaga; species Myrmecophaga tridactyla. The sequence goes on along the minus strand of PVIY010007262.1, from coordinate 15,631 downwards.
AATGCCTCTGAATGTAATTGTGGATTTGTCTAATTCTTGTTGCTATTCTTTCAGCATTTGGTTCACACACTTGGAAGCTAAGTGCATAAATATTCATGATTGTTATGTACTCTTAATGAACTTTTACCTTTATCTATATGAAATATCCTTCTTTCTTTCTGGTAATATTTTTCACAATGAAATTTACTTTGTCTTATATTAATATAGCCACTCAAGCTTTCTTAGATTAGTGTTAGCATGGTATATACTTTCCATGCTTTTGTTTTAAGCAATTTTTTCCTTATATTTTAAGGCATTTTCTTGATGACAGCATAAAACTAGGTCTTACTTTTTTATCCAATCTGACAACATCTGCTTTTTAATCTACCATATTATTATATTTGTCCAATTTGCACTTTGTTCCTATTTTTTTTTCTTTTTCTGCCTTCATTGCAGTAATTGAGGATATTTTATGATTTAGTTTTATTGCTTTTGTTGGCTTATTAGCTATTGCTCCTGATTTTGTTTGGTTAGTGTTTCCTTTAGAATTTTAGCATGTATATTTAACTTATCATAGTTCACCTTCAAGTAACATCATACCAGTTCACAAATAGTATACAACAATATGTTTCCATTCCTCCCTCCAAGCTTTTGTGTAACTATGTCATATATTTACTTATGCATATGTTATAAACCCCATAATACGTGGTTATTATTTTTGCTTTAAATAATCAATTATCTTCTAAAGAGTTTTAATAAATAAGAAAAGAACTTTTTTTAATTACCAGCTTTTCATTTGGTATTGTTTACCTTCTGCCTATCATTTCTTGTAGTGCTAGTCTACTGGTGATAAATTCTTTTAGAATTTAATTGTGTGAAGATGTCTTTTTTCATTTTTGCTTGTGAAATATATTATTGCTGGCTATAGAACTTTAGGTTGCCTTATTTTCTTTCAGCACTTTAAAGATGTTGCTCCATTACTTTTTAGTTTCCATTGTTTTTGATGAGAAGTCTGTGTCATGTAATGTGCCTCTTTTCTCTTGTTGCTTTTGAAGTTATCTCTTTAATGCAATTTGATTTTGATGTGAATCTATGTCGTTTTCTTTGTGTCTTTGGCCTTAGCATTCATTGAGATTCTTGGGTTTGGAGGGTTAGCATTTTTTGCCAAAATTAGATAGTTTTTACTTCATTTCTTCTATTTTTTTCTACCCCTTTTTCTCTCTTCTCCTTTGGAGATCCCAATTACACAACTATCAAGTTATTTAAAGTAGTCCCACATGTCAGTGATACTCTGTTATGTATCGTTTTAGTCCTTCTCATTGTGTTTCATTTTGGATAGTTACTATTATTGTGTCTTCAAATTCACCAACCTTTTCTCCAACAATGTCTAATCTACTGCTAAACTCATACAGAGTATTTGTCATCTCAGATATTGTAGTTTTATCTCTAGCATTCCATTTGGGTCTTTTCTAGTTCTTCCCTATCTCTACTTCACATAATCATCTTCCACCTTTTATAACATATGGAATATAGCTAAAATAATTGTTTTAATGTCCTTGTCCATGAAGCCTATCTTCCCCATCACTAGTTTTGATTGATTGTTTTTTTCTCTTGATTATGGGTCATACGTTCCTCAATATTTGCATGCCTGAAAATTTTTTATTGGTTGCTTAAACATTATGGACTTTACTTTTTTGAAGGCTGAATATATTTTTCTCCTTAAAAAATTCTTGAGCTTTGTTCTGTGATGCAGTTAAGATATTAGGAAACATTTTAATTATTTTAAGGCTTGGTTTTAAGCTTTGTTAGATGAGATCTGGGTAGACTTATGTCAAGGTCTGATTTTGCCCCACTAATCATTCATTACCCATGTGAATACTTTCTTTACATGATAACCCATAAATTATGAGGTCTTTTCTCTTTGGCTAGTGGGAACACAAATTATTCTTGATGTTGTGTGAGTTCTGGAGATTTCTCTCTCTGCTATTTTTGGGTGGTTCCTTTCCCAACTTCTTACATCAACCCTTACATGCATGTGTTAAGAAACTCTCAGCTGAATAGTTGAGGGGGCCTTCTGCAGATCTCTGTAAAGCTTTCTTTGTGTATTAACTCTTATCTGGTACGCTGTCCTGCAAACTCAACACAGGGAGACCGTCAGACTCCCCCTTCTTGCTCTGTTGCTGGGAAATTCTCTCTGAACATTAAGCTGGGCAATCATAGGACTCAACTCATTTATCATGCACTACCTGATAGCCAATGTTTGAAAGCTATTGTTTTGTATATTTTTTCTATTAAAAATAGTTTTAGGTCCCTCTTATTCCCTTTTTAGTGAAAGCACGAATCCAAAATAAACATATTTTAGTATACATCATAAAGGTGCAATCATCAAAAGCTATTTTTAACTGATGCAAGCATTCTTTGACAGATCAATCAATCATTGATATACATATCATTGACAAATGAACATATAATGTATCGTAAATGTAGCAGCATGAATCTGTTGGCAAAAGGAGGGATAAATCAATTAAATGATGATCTGGAGAATCATTTAGCTATTTGGGAAAAAAATCAATTTATTGCCTCACCATACACAATATTTGAAATAAATTTCAGTTGAAGTAAACAATTAACTGCAAATCAAAAATCAATCACACACTGAAAAAAGACATGAAAATTATATAATCCCTCCTGTGCTGGTCTGAATCTGTGGCGGACCCCAGAAAAGCCATGCCCTTTGATTCTCGTTCAATATTGCTGGGTGGGAGCATTTTGATTGTTTCTATGAAGACGTGACCCACCCAATTGTGGGTGGTAACTTTTGATTAGATGATTTCCATGGAGGTATGTCTCCACCCACTGAAGGTGGAGTTGCTTGTTGGAATCCTTTAAAAGAGGAAACATTTTGGAGAGAGTCCCTTTTTGGCAGAGCCACAAGAAAGCCAGCAGGTGCCGCCATGTTCGCCATGTGCCCTTCCAACTGAGAGAGAAATGTTGAACGTCATTGGCCTTCTTGAACCAAGTTATCCTTCCCCGGATGCCTTAAATTGGACATTTCTATAGACTTGTTTTAATTGGGACATTTTCTTGGCCTTAGAACTGTAAACTACCAACATATTAAATTCCCTTTTTAAAAGTCATTCTGTTTCTGATATATTGCATTCCGGTAGCTAGCAAACTAGAACACCTCCAAACACAGAGTTTTTTAGTTTAAATTTAAATCTGTTAGAAAACAGAGAAGAATAGATATCTAATTGATGAAAATAAAAACTACGTGCCAAGAATCATTAATAAAATAAATGAGAAAAATATGTTCAACAAACACTTGTAGACAAAGTGCTAATAACTTTTGTATAAATTAAAAGAAAAGTGGAAAGTAGTAAGAAAATGGGTAGGGTGACAAAATATAAATGAAAAAATTATGAGCATAAAATCCTCATAATTGAAAATACAATTACTGAATAAGCTTATGATAAGCTACTGAACACTGTAGTAATCAAATGACTGCAAAATAAAAATTACAATGAGAATCTGTTTTTACCTATCAAATTAAAGATTAAGAAAAGATAAAACTTCAACTTGGCAAAGCAGAGGGAATAAAATGAATACTTATCAATATTGCCTGTGGAAACAAAAATAAGAATTCTTTTTGTGAAAGCAGTTTGGCAACAATATCAACAGTCTTAAAAGCATTCCTTTCTTCTAAAGCTATAATTCCACTTCTAAGAATATATATTAAGCAATAATAATTTTAAGAAAGAAAGTTAATTTGCACATAAGTAAGTTCAAACTGTAAAAGTTTGAAAACAGGGCGGGCCATGGTGGCTCAGCAGACAGAGTTCTTGCCGGTCATAGCAGAGACCCAGGTTTGTTTCCTGGTGCCTGCCCATGTGAAAAAAAAAGAAGTTTGAAAACAATCTATTACTGATTGAGTAATGAAGATACAGTCAAACAACAAAATGGCATGTCACCATTGCTAGTTTTTTACAAATAATTCAGAAATAACATATATGAATTTTTAAAAACAAGAGTGTATAGTAAATACTCAACTATGCTCAAATTTCATGGAAATACTCTCTAAAATGATATTTACAAATGCATTATTGATTATTTTGCTGGTATTAGTAAAATAAGCTGCTGCATTTCTTCTGCAAACTTCTCTATTTTCCAAAAGCTCAACAAGGTATCCATATTATTTTTAAGTCAGAAAGCAATTAAAAGTGTCGATTCTTAAGATGGACTTAAAATTTCTTATAAGGATGATTTAGAAATAGATCTCATGCTTGGTGTGTCCTGAGTTGTTTTATAGATAAAGTATAAAGACCCCAAATTCCATGGTCTAGGAATCATCATTACTGTTAATAGTGTCAATTTTTTCATCATCTTCTGGAGTTAGTGATAGAACTTCATTAGTGGCAAAACGTCTTAGCAATAGTCTGGTTTTCTTGAATCTCTATTGGAGTCCTTCTTTTGAATTCCAGAAAAGAATTCCTTCCTCCTGGTCCTCATTATGTCCACTTCATTTATATTCTCTAGCTCATTTACTAGTATGCAAGATCTCTAAGAGTAATATCTTTGTCAGAATCAATTCTGAAGCAGTGCTACTTAGAGATGGAAGAAGTTCTGGGGTTCAAATTTACTTGTTGTGTACTTCTGGAGAAGTTGATAAATTTCTCTGGGTATCAGGATTTTACCTGAAAAAATGAAGATAATGATCCCACTTACTAGAATTGCTAAGTGTTAGAAATAGTAGACATGAAAAATCTGTCATTTAGTAGGTATTCAATAACTTGTAGCTGTTATTACTGTTAGCAAAAATATCTCATGAACTAAGAGTTCAATGGATGTTTTTTCTGACTGATGGAAGGGAATCACATTGAAATTATGCTGCTACACTCTTAGAAAAATAGAAAAACAAGACAAAAGATGACTATTATTCACACACTTGCTCTTCTCAAAAGTAATATTCTTAATAGGATTCTTAGGAGGGCAATGTCTTCCTTCACCCAAAGGAATGAACTAATAGCAGAATTCAATAGCATGACAAGTGAGCTAGGGAGCAGCAGGAATCTTCCCAGAATAACTTCCAACCTTTCTTATATTGCCTAAGGCTAAAGTCATAGTGAAATTTCAGACATAAAAGCGACCTTGGATTCCCTCACTTGCAGCAGCACTTCACTGGCCACCTCATAGAAAGGGAAGCCAAGACCCAAAGTGCTGAAGAGACCTCTGCAACATAGGCAATGTCAAAAGTGGAACTAGAATCCTCCTGGTTGGCTGTCTAACCTACCCTGATGCTATATTTCAATTAGAAATTGGGCAAGGGAGGAAGAGGAGGGTGAAGACAAAATGAATATAGCACATTTATAAATATATCAAATATTTATAAATATATGAAGTCTATGAAGACATGTATAAAATCTTCTCTTTGCCTTGTTCTAGAGAGGGACATTGATTTATGGTAGCACAACAATTAGTTCCTTTTATGAAAGCAATTAGCTAGTTATTTGCTTTAATCCTTCCTATTGCCCAAAACTTGTCCCAGACACTTGTGCACTTCTCATTGAAGACATGCTTTCTAAGTGGAGAAATGGGAGGAAAGAAGGAAATGGGAATGTGATTCAACAAATGGATCAAGTCCTTTAAAAGTAGAATAATATAGACAAGAAAATGCAGTCAGTTCAAAACTGGCTGAGAACATAGGGGAAACTTTCACTATTGTGAGTGAACTTTTTTCTTGTGCTTACTTTTCTTCAGAGATTTCAATGCTGGGTTATTTTTTTTCCATCTTTAAGGTTTCCTACGACCTCCATGTTCCTAATTACAGTGCATAATTGTGTATAAATAAAAGTGTATTAATAAAAGTGTAGAAAGAAAATTATCTTTGATTTAATGACTATGAAATTACCAAAGTCTTCATCATATCTTTACATAATAAGTCATATTAACTGAAATATATCAAGATATATCTTTTAGTTTACCATGAAATGTCATATCTAGAACAAAGATGCTGGTACTACTTGCACATACAGACAGCTTTAACCTGCAAATTGAGGGGTGCCCATTACAAAAGCAGACAACTACACGACCAGTTCATTTCCCTGGGGGCAATCTTCCTATTAACTGGATACTTGCCCATATATTATTCATCTCAAAGAGATGATATATGCCTCTTGATCAGTCAGGTATATTTGATTTCTACAACATTGATGGAAGTTTAACATTGTTTGTTTTGTCTCTCTTTCACAAAGATAATGATGATCTGAGAAAGAAAGTATGAACAGTTGTGTACTTGGCTAAATACATTTTTAGGCTTGAAAGTATTTTACAAATAGGGCTATTAATTTTTTTAAATTTACCTTTGTCTAGGCATGTCCAAGACTCTTGTCTGTATCTACTCTTCCTTATTTACCAATATTCTGGCAATAAATATCATGGAACTGCAGGAGCAAGTGTCTTTCACATGTTGCAGATGACATTTTTTTTTAACTTTTTTATTGTGTAATATAACATATATACAAAGCAAAGAAAGAAAAAAGCAATAGTTTTCAAAGCACTCTTCAACAAATACTTGCAGGGCAGATCCCAGAGTTTGTCATGGGCTACCATACAATTCTCTCAGATTTTTCTTTCTAGCTGCTCCAGAATACAGTAGGCTAGAAGGAGTAAGTATTTTTTTTATCACCACAATCGATGTTTTTTTATTTTTTGTGAAAAATAGCATTGTGGTAGTTAAGTTCAGGTGTCAACTTGGCCAAGTGATGGTGCCTAGTTCTGTTGCTGTGGATTTGAATCATTAACTTGTGAAAATCATCTATGGCTGATTACATCTACAGTCTCAAAGGGAAGTGCCTTCCTCAATGACTGATGTTTAATTTAATTCATGGGAAGCTTACAAGAGATGCTCAATGCAGCACAGCCCAAGCAGCTTGGCATACCTCATCTCAGCACTAGAGCTCAGCCTAGACCTTTGGAGATACAGAAAAGAACGACCCCAGGGAAAGCTGTTGGGATCCAGAAGCCTGTTGGGAGAGAAGACCAGCAGAGATCGTCCTGTGTCTTTCTGTGTAAGAGAGAACCTCAGATGAAAGTTAGCTGCCTTTCCTTTGAAGAACCATACATTTTTAACTAAATATATCCCATCTTATTAAAAGCCAATACATCTCTGGTGTGTTGCATTCTGGCAGCTTTGGCAGACTAGGACAAACAGATATCAAAAAAGCAATACATTTCAAAACACATCACCACAATTAGTTGTAGAACATATTTCAGAATTTGGCATGGGTTACAATTCCACAATTTTAGGTTTTTACTTCTAGCTGCTCTAAGATACTGGAGACTAAAGGAGATATCAATTTAATGATTCAGCATTCCTATTCATTTGTTAAATCCTATCTTCTCTGTATAACTCCACCATCACCTTTGATCTTTTAGGGGTATTTGGGCTATGGCCAGTCTAACTTTTTCATGTTGGAAGAGTTTGTCAATAATATGGGGTAGGGAGATAGAACTATATGATGTTCTGGAGAAGCTGGGCCCTCTAGGTTTCAGGACTTATCTGGTCCAGGGACCCATCTGGAGGTTGTATATTCCAAAAAAGTTACTCTAGTGCATGGAACATTTGTGGAATCTTATATATTGCCCTAAGTGTTCTTTAGGATTGGCTGAAATGATCCTGGTTGGGGTTTGGCAAGTTATGATAGGTAGCAATGTCTAACTGAAGCTTACATAAGAGCAACCTCCAGAGTAGCCTCTTGACTCTATTTGAACTCTCTCAGCCACAGATACCTTATTTGTTACACTTCTTTTTCCCCTTTTAGTCAGGATGTTACTGTTGATCCCACAGTGCCAAGGGGTCCCTGGGAGTCATCTCCCACATTGCCATGGAGACTTTCACCCCTGGATGTCATGTCCCATGTAAGGGAGAGAGCAATGATTTCACTTGCAGAGTTGGTCTTAGAAAGAGTAAAGCCACATCTAAGCAACAAAAGAGGTCCTCCAGAAGCAACTCTTACCTTAGGGATACCTATAGGTAGGCTAAGTTTTTCCACTTCCTACATAAGCTTCACAAGAGTAGGCATCAAGATCAAGCACCTGGCCTATTGATTAGGGTGTCCCTAAAATTTGACACAATATCAGAGAATTTCCTGATGGTAAAGTTTCATGGTTCCATATGTTTTCCCATCAATCAATGGACTTTGCCAATACTTTTTGATTATCTGCTTAATATACTCTAGAATGTATCCAGGCATTACATTAAGCTGTACAGGATTAAAGGATCTCTTTCTTATTCTGAGCTCCCTGTGTTTCAGTTGTTCAAATAAGCTTTACAAATAGGTTAAGTTAGATTATGTGCTATAGGAAATTTAGGTTCCATATCAAATAAACCTTTCTTCCCTTGGTCTCAAAGAGTATGTGTGGTTCTAAAATATACACAGTGTCTTCCTTATCCCTATGTTTTGAATTACTTTAATCCCAACCTGATGAGCTTTGTTCTTATCTCTAAATACCAGGATATATAGACACAGATATAGATATAGATAGTCATATATATAAAACAGCCTCTCAAAATCCAGAAATAATAGCTACCACTCCTGACTAAATGCATCTGCTATAAGAGCTTACAATCTAGTCCCCTGTTTTTCTATAAGCATTTTCTAAAGGAGACCATACCATAATTGCTCCTTCATTTCTGTCTTATTTTGCCTCACCGAATGTCCCACATGTTCATTCACATCGCTTCATGCCTCACGACTTCGTTTCTTTTTGTAACAGCACCACATTCGATCACATGTATACACCATCGTTTGTCAATCTACTTCTCAGGGCATCCTTCAGCCACCTGCATTCATTAGGCATCATATATAATGCTCAAAGTGCACAGTCCATCAACACTCTCAATTTTAGATAATTTCATTGTTCCCAAGAGAAAGATAACCAATAAACACACCCTCACCACATAGGAAATCTAAACCTCCTCTTAACTCTTGTCCATACCCCCATTATTTACCTCTGCTGTTGCTGTGGTAGTGCTGATGTTTTCCTTTTAAACACAGTTCATAGCATGCAATACCAGTTTACCCCTTGTACCCTGGTCTTTAACACTCTTTGTACATGAATCATACCTTTGAAGTAGTTCTTGCAAAGACTAATTTATATTTCCAGTGTTAATCAGTGGGACACATAGGACTATACAACCCCTTTCAATATTGTTCATCTTCAATATGGTAATATTACTTGTAGACCCACTAAAGAACTGCCCTCACTTCTATCTATTCCCTTACATTGGAGTTCAACCTCATTAGCTAACCATTCACCCATCTCTAGCTTCTATGTATCTCCAAGTCCCCTATATTCTGTATTATAAGCCTCTGATTTCACCTTTACCATGATCATAAAAGTGGAGTCATACAGTATCTATCCTTTCATGTCTGGCTTATTTCACTCAGCATTATGTCCTCAAGGCTCATCCATCTTGTCTTTTGCTTCAGGATGTCATTTCATCTTACTGCTGCATAATATTCCATCATATGTGGTATATACACTTGTTAATCCACTTGTCTGTTGATGGGCATTTGGTTTTTTCCATCTTTTGGTGACTGAATAATGCTGCTGTGAACATCGGTGTGTAAATGTCTGTTTGTGTCACTACTTTCAGCTCTTCTGAGTATATACCAAGAAGTACTATTGCTGGGTCATAGGGCAATGCGATATTTAATTTCCTAAGGAACCACCAAACTGTCTTTCATAGTGGTTGCACCATTATACATTCCTGTCAGCAGTACATAAGTGTCCCAGTTTCTTCACATCCTCTCCAACATTTATAGTTTCCTGTTTGCTTAATAGCAGCCATTCTTATAGGTGTGAGATGGTATCTCATTGTAGTCTTGATCTGCATTTCCCTTATAGCCAATGGTAATGAGCATCTCTTCATGTGCTTTTGAGCCATCTGTATTTGCTCTTCAGAAAAAAATGCCTTTCCATATCTTTGGCCCATTTTATAATTGGGTTGTTTGTTCTTTTGTGGTTGAGTTGTATGATTTCTTTGTGTATACAGGAAATCAAACTTTTGTCTGATATGTGATTTCCAAATATTTTCTCCCATTGAGTTGGCTGCCTCTTCATCTTTTTGACCAAGTGTTTTGAGTTGCACAAGCATTTGATTTCGAGGCATTCCCAATTATCTATTTTTTCTTTTGTTGCTTGTGTGTTGGGTATAAAGTTTAGGAAGCTGCCTCCTATTACTAGGTCTTGAAGATGTTTCCCTACATTTTCTTCCAGAAGCTTTCTGGTGCTAGTCCTTTTATTTAGGTGTTTGATCCACTTGAGTTAATTTTTGTATAGGGTGTAAGGTAGGCATCCTCTTTCATTCTTTTGGCTATTGATATCCAGTTCTCCCATGCCCATTTATTGAAAAGACTATTTTGTCCCTGTTCACTGGATTTGGGGACCTTGTCAAAAATCAGTTGACCATAGATTTGGTGGTCTATTTCTGCACTTTTGATTTGAATCCATTGGTCAATGCTTCTATCTTTGTGTCAGTACCATGCTATTTTGACCATTGTGGCTTTATAATAGGTTTCAAAGTCAGGGAGCGTTAATCCTCCCACTTCATTCTTCTTTTTTAGGATGCTTTTAGTTATCCGGGTTCTCTTTCCTTCCCAGATGAATTTGGTAACTAGATTGTTGGAATTTTCATTGGTACTGCTTTGACTCCGTAGATCAATTTGTGTAGAATTGATGTTTTAGCTATATTTAAGCTTCTTATCCATGAGCAGGGAAATCCTCCCACCTATTTAGATCTTTGATTTCTTTTAGCAATGTTATGTAGTTTTTTGTGTACAAGTTCTTTATGTCCCTAGTTAAGTTCATTTCTAAGTACTTGATTTTTTTAGTTGCTATTTTGAATGGAATTTTTTCCTTAGCTGACTCCTCAGCTAGGTCATTGCTTGTGTATAGAAATGTTGCTGGTTTTTGCACATTAACTTTATATCCTGCCACCTTGCTGAATTTGTTTATTAGCTCATGTAACTTGCTATGGATTTCTCAGGATTTTCCAAATATAGTATCATGTCATCTGCAAATAATGAAAGTTTTACTTCCTCCTTTCCAATTTGGATGCCTTTTATTTCTTTGTCCTGCCTGATTGCTCTAGCTAGAGCTTCTAGCACAATGTTGAATAATAGTGGTGACAGTGGGCATCCTTGTCTCATTCTTGATCTTAGGAAGAAAGTTTTCTGGCACTCTCCATTGAGTACGATGCTGGTTATCAGGTTTTCATATTTTCCCTTTATCACATTGAGGAAGTTATGTTTGATTCCTATCTTTTGAAGTGTTTTATCAGAAAAGTATGTTGAATTTTGTCAAACACCTTTTCAGCACAATCAAGATGTTTATGTGATTTTTACCTTTCGATTTGTTAATGTGCTGTATTACATTAATTGACTTTCTTGTGTTGAACCACCCTTGTATTCCTGGTATAAACCATAGTTGGTTGTAGTATATAATTCTTTCAGTGTATTGCTGGATTCGATTTGCTAATATTTTGTTGACAATTTTTGCATCTCTATTCATTAGGAAGATTGGCCTGTAGTTTTCCTCATAGTATCTTTACTCAATTTTGACATTAAAATTATATTAACTTCATAAAATGAATTAGGTAGAGTTTCTTTTTCCTCATTTTTCTGGAAAAGTTTGAGCAGAATTGGTGTTAGCTCTTTTTCGAATGTTTGATAAAATTTCCCTGTGAAGCCATCTGACCCTGGGCTTTTCTTTGTAGGAAGACTTTTGATGACTGATTGAATCTCTTTACTTGTGATTGGTTTGTTGAGATCTTCTATTTCTTCCTGAGCCAGTGTAGTTTGTTGTGTGTTTCCAGGAATTTGTTTATTTCATCTAAGTTTGTTGGCGTATAGTTTTCATACTGTCCTTTTATGATTTCTTTTATTTCTTCAGAGTCTGTGGTAATGCACCCCTCCTTATTTCTGATTTTGTTTATTTGCATCCTCTCTCTCTCTCTGTCAGTCTTGCTAGTGGCCCATCAATTTTATTGATTTTCTCAAAGAACAAACTTTTGGTTTTATTGCTTCTTTCTATTGTGTTTTTTTGTTGTTGTTGTTCTCCCATTCATTTAACTCTGCTTTTTATCTTTGTTATTTTTCTCTTCTATTTGCTTTGGGATTAGTTTGCTGTTCTTTCTCAAGTTCCTCCAGGAGACAGTTTTGGGGGGGGGGGTTGTTTGTTTTGTTTTGTTTTGCTCTTTCTTTTTTTTTTTAATATAAGCATTTAGGGCAATAAATTTCCCTCTCAGCACAGCCTTTGCCACATCCCATAAATTCTGATACCTTGTATTCTCATTTGCATTAATCTCCAGAGAGCTACTGATTTCTCTAGCAATTTCTTCTTAGACCCACTGGTTGTTTAAGAGTGCATTGTTTAATTGCCTTCTCACTTCCAGGTGCGAGTTAAGTAGTCTGAACTCAGTCTTATGTGGTTTCCCTTGTATGTAGTAGATTGTCTTTCTCTTCCTGCTTTCAGGATTTTCTGCTTCTCTCAACATTTGACAGACTGATTAGTAAATGTCTTAGGGAAAGCCTATTTGGATTTATTCCATTTGGAGTTGGTTGCACTTCTTTGATTTGTATATTTATGTTCTTTATAAGGGTTGGGAATTTTTCCCACATTATATCCTCAACTACTCTTTCTAGCCCTTTAATTCTCTCTTCACTTTCTGGGACACCAATGATTCTTATATTTGTGCTCTTTGTGTTGTCCATCATTTTCCTGAGATCCAATTCAAAATTTTCCGTCTTTTTTGGCCATTTGCTGTTTTGAGTACTCAAGATCAGTTATTCTGTCCTCTATATCGCTTATTCTTTCTTCTGCCTCTTCAAAGTTGCTGTTGTTTGTCTCCAGTATGTTTTTTATTTAGTCTACAGAATCTTTAATCTCTGTGATACCTGCTATTTTTCTATTTATTCTTTCAAATTCCTCTTTATGTTCTTCTAGTGTCTTCTTGACCTCCTTTATGTTATTAGCCATTCCACTTATTTTATTTAGTAGTGTTATATGAACATCTTTGATTAGTTGTTCCATAGTCTATGTCTCCTCTGGCATTTTAATTTGGTCTTTCGGCTGGGCTATATCTGTCTGCATTGTGATATGCTTAGTGATCTGTTGTTTTCACCGCATGTAAATATCTTGATTGATTTACGTTGGAAGTTGATTTCCTTCAGTAGTCTAAAGCCTTGTGTTTGAAGGATGGATGTGTAGCAAGATGCAGGGCAAAGGATGGGACACAACAGTGTGGTGATGCATTGCAGTGCAGGTATATGTACATATTGGGGATACTGCACTGGTTCCTGTAAACATGGGTCCCCTGTGGCCGGGGAAGATGTTGCTGGTGGGACACAGGTCTTCCAGGTGTGGCCCTGTTGTGCATTGCTCTAGGGGGATGGACCCTTTGTGCTCATGTGCAAAGCTATGGCAGTGGGTAGGCATTATGCCTGCATGGACTGAGGGTGGATGTGACCCGACTGCAAAGGTCAGCACTTTCCCAGAGTGGGGAGGGGCGTGACTGGAGATCTGTGCATGCGTGGGTCTAGGAATGCCATAAACGGATGCACCTGTGTGGAGAGTGCAGGGAGCCAGGGTGAGGCTGTACAACTGTATGGGCTGGGGACAGATGTAGACTGGGTATGAAAGTAAGTGTCCACAGCCTGCAAGGGGCAGGGAGGAGGAGGTAGTGCTGAGGAGGAGTGCAGGAGAGGTGGGTTGGGCTGCACTTGGGGTGAAGGGGATGGGGTGGGTATGCGCAGGAGGGTGCAAGGGAGCTTGGAGTGCAGGGAGTAGGGGCGAGTGATGGGATTCAGGTGTGTGGGGCATGGGATGTGGGGTGAGTCATAGGTCATGGGGCTGCACTGATTAGGGTAGAGTATTCAAGGAATGTGGCTTGGCTTACTTCCTAGTCCCAGTCTCCCAGTCCATGCACTCATGAGGGCTCCGGGCTCCTGCATTAAGCTCCTATTCTCTGCTTCTCACTTCCTCAGCTTTTACAACCAGGGCCACCCTATGTGGTGCAGAATACTCTCCCAGGTCACTCACACTCAGGAATTGCCATCTCAAATGCCGTCCCATCCCTTCTCTAACTTTTCCTTGGAGCAGGGCTAAACTCGATCTATCCTATTCTGCCATCTTCCCAGAACTCTCAGAATATTGTAAATGACTTTTTATTTTAAAATTAGAATTCCTCCTTTGTCATTAAATAATTTCTTCAGGTATATTATATATTTCACAGTGACTCTCCTATAACTGGACATATTAGTTCTGATGACAAATTGATAATTATGAAGAAGTCTTTTTTTTCTTTTCAAACACAGAAAAGTTTTCTGAGATAAGACTCTGAAGATGTTATATTTCTGTTTTTTACTTTGAAATCATTTAAATTAAAATTAAGGCTGAAAAACAGTATATGAAATGTCATTTAGTAATTTCAAATATGCTGAGTTTATTAGAACAGCAAGACAATGCTGATGTTTTATCACAAACTGAATAAGGCAATACCTAGCCATTGAAGAAAAGCATATTTAGTCTTCAGTTTAATTAAAAAGTAAAAGGTTGCGTTGATCATATGAATTGTATATTTTCATAGGAAAAGTGTCATAGAAATTTAGAGCATAACAATTGATGGTATAACATCTTTGTAATTTTAATAACTTTTAAAATTTTCATGGAAAAAAAAAGGTACAATTTAATCAAGGTCTGGGTATCAGGAAATTGCATGTACCAAACTTAGATTTGGTGGTAATCCATGAAATGGCTCTACATAACTCTTGGCTTCAGTTCCTTCATACAATGGAGATAATCACAATTCCTTATTTCCTCACATAAACCTTGACAACATAAGTTTAAGAAATCAACCAATCAACCAAAAAAATTGAATTATTTTAGGTCTTTTAAGCACACATGGTCACTATGATTACATTAGTTTTTCAAAGTAGATACAAGGAATGATTAATAATAGGTAATTTGTATACAGACACGATGATGGAAGCTTTATGCCAAAGGTTTTCTATTTTTCAGAGTTTAGGACACTGGTTTTATGGAGTAAGAAGAATAGAGTTTGAATTGCTGAAACAGAAATAATACATCTGTTCTTTGAGAGTTAAAAAACTTTCTTTTTCTTGACACAATAACGATGTTTTCTTGACAGACTTAAAGACTACCACATAGCCTGTGTTTAATTATGGATTAGGTGCGTTCTGATTGGAGGGTGAGGCAACTTAATGACAATATGTCCATTTTCTTAGTTATCAGGAAAAGCAAGTCTCATCATTGTAGCAAAAGTTTTGTTAAGATTTAATATCTGAGTCACCCCCAGGAGGGCCTCTTTTGTTACTCAGATGTGGCCTCTCTCTCCAGCCAACATGATGAGCAGTCTCACCACCCTTCCCCTCTCTGCGTGGGACATGACTCCCAGGGATGTGCACCTTCCTGGCAACATGGGACAGAGAACCTGGAATGAGCTGAGATTCAGCATCAAGGGACGGAAAAAAACCCTAGAATGAGCTGAGAATTAACATCAAGGGATTGAGAGAACCTTCTCGACCAAAGGGGGAAGAGTGAAATGAGACTAAGTGTCAATGGCGGAGAGATT